>UZAN01041570.1:8317-57230 GCA_900618425.1 Echinostoma caproni
AACAGGAGATTGGATAGACAGGAACGGCCCCGTCGGAAGCCATGTTGTCGAGAAGAAATGCAATGTTGCGCCTCTAGGTGACTGATAATGTGCTTCGCCACTAATTTCTCTAACACTTTACTGTAGTAGCACAACAGTTTCCTCAATGACCAAGGTAGACGTTTCTTCGAATGACGCAGAAAAGCGGATACAGTTTCGGTTATGTAGTGAATAATCCGGTGATGGAAAAAGGGGTAGCGCGATCGAAATTCGAAGTCCCCACCGTTTCACTAAAGAAACAATAACAACAACAATGAGATTTCGGGCATCTTTTGTCGTTTCATTATTTTTACCGAATCGTCCTAAAGTATATTTTTGTAAATATTTTACAAAAATGTTTGGCTTCTTATAGGTGATTTAGTTATACGGTGAATAGATCAGTGTAGCGAATTGTTCTGTCTTCGATTTGTTGCGGTTCGTTAGTCGTCTAGCAAAATATCCTTTAGTTAGATGTCACCCTAGATTTGCTTTTGCAAACATCCGTTTTAAAAACTGAACCAACGTTATCAAAGCTACCTCACAATTGGTTTTCTTCTCTTAGCATTTCAAACCGTTGAGTGTGCATAAACAACTGATTAAAGGAATGTAGCATTGTTGGCAGTGATCAACCTTCATCATTTGGTGCTACTTGATTTATTTGAACAGCAAACTGAGTGCAATTTTTATTACAGTCTTTAGCCATTGTATCAAAAGCTGAAGAAGGAATTTGATACAGCGCGAACCGGAGCTTCTCTCACCTTAAACTGTCAGATCAGGGTGTTCATTTTGAGAAATTGGAATACGTATTTTCCAGATGAAAAAAAACAGGTGTCTTCATAGGTTTAAGAAATATTGTAGAAAACGTGATCGTTGTTTATTGCACGGAAGAAGTCTGACCGCCATCGAATCCTGAACTGGAGCAGTAGTAGACAAAGTTGGAGCAAATAAGGTAGTTAAGTCAATCGTGGTAATCCACTTGCTCAGACATCTTAAAACCAACCTTATTGACCTTCTGAAACCCTTACCATCGGCGGAGATCATGAATCTACTCAACTGTTACGCAAACCTCGGTTTTCTGCCATTGGTGGACCAAGTAAGCAAACAAAAAGCAGCGAGTAGTACCGGTTCGCAGGAAAGCAGGGTTTATTGTGTTGTTACCTTCAAATAAGACTTTGTTTCTACGAAATATTAGAGATATGTTTCTCCGAAAGCAAAATGGCTAGAGTCCAGGTTTAACTCACATTCTACTGACGGACACCTTCTCGGAAAACGGCGTCTTTGAAAGTACCCCTCTCTTAATGGTTTAGGCTTCTACCAGTTGATGATTATGATAATAGGAACAATTCTTTACTGGGGATTCTGGGGTAGTATCAATCGATTCATCATAATTGAGTGTTCTGATTTGGGTCAGGAAAGTATCCGTGTGCCAATACGTGAAGATTTCAATAGTTTTCAGGCATAACGGATAGAGTTGCAACTACAAATAGTAGATAGATTTTGCCGTAAAAGTGCTACAGGTTGTCTTAGAATTGTGTTTACCGCAACCTATCGAAATCCTACAACTAACTGACTACGGAGACTATAGTGCTGATGTTTAAGTTTGTTACTTGAGCATATTCATATCTTGTTTTAGCAAATATATCTCCTTAATTAGGCAAGAAAACCGGCGTAAAAGACCCTTGCACTTAAGTCACCATAACAGATTTTCTTGTTTGATTTTATGCTACATATGCTAGAAATCCTCTCTCTTCACGGTCAGAATCAATAAAGAAATTACTACAACAGCTGCTGAGTGTTTACCACCGCACATGACTATCGGAATAACATCCTTCTAATAAACGGAAAGATAGTATTAGGTAGATGTGAATGCATATCAATGTGCGTGTAAGAACCTTGATGAGTAAATTGTGTCATATCGTCATACATCTATCTGCATGCATTGGATTTGCTCAGTACTCAAAGCGTTTCATTTTTAACGCATTTTTCTGATAAAACACCCATCGGTTGATAAAGTATTGAGCAACAGAAAGTTATCATAGCCGTACCAAAGTCGAGTGTAGGGAAAATCTTCACTAGAAACGATTCTCTCATAATGTGTGACAATCCAAAAATAATGACAGAGTAACACATTTTTACTATGATTTTTCAGATTATATCTCGTTCATTTCTCATTCAAATTTTAGATAGCAGTGAAGGAACTTCAAGAAGTTAACAGACAAATTGAGAAAAACAGCAGTGAGGCTGTCAAAGATCGGTTCCCGATGGAGAAACTCACTCGGTCTCTCAGAAACAGTCCAAGTCGAACGGCTCCTAAATCAAGAAAAATATCCGAACCCGTATCACCGGGAGAGAGAATAAAACGCTCCAGTCATAAAACATACAGTGTCACTTTATACTGACCCGTTTTTGGAAACACTCGCATGACATATGATCAGATTATTTCTCAATGACGTGTTGCATGTGGACGATGAATCACATGGCTCAAATCCCTCGAATCAACCATGTCACATTCCCAGAACTTGTCCCCTCCTCACTATTTGCATTATTATGAAACATCTCACACCATTTGTATTTTCACAAATACATGATAAAATCACTGATGACATAAGACTGTAAATGCATTCTGAGATTTATTCCAATACGTGTGATACAGTGATAAGATCTGATCACACTCACATACAAAATGGGAAACTAACAATAAACTATCTACCAAATAAATTGTTAGTATGATTAAAAATGCACTCAAATACGAATGCGCTAATCCAGGCTTAATACTCTGAATTAAAAATGCATATTGGAAATTTCTTTGAATTCTTAATTCAAATTAAGAGATACACTTTCTAAAATTACGAGTTCCTGTTGGGACTAATAACGTGGTAATCGTAGAACAATTTTGGAAAAGTTAAGTTACCTTCATCTTCTTTCAAGCTGCTCAAAACATTCCATCCTCCCTTTTGTTCTTTTATCTAAATGGACAGCAAAACGTAGTCACCAAAATCGGCGAATGAAAATGCATGACTAATGGTCGTAAAAGCTAAAACTGAAAACTGAAAATTCCTCTCCTGTATTTAAATTCATGAATTGCCGTTTATAGGGTCTGTCTTCGAAACAAAACATTGCTTTTTGTATGACCAAAAACATTTAATAGCTTCTACGTTTACCCGTACACATGTGTCTTACTGCTACATATTCAGATAATTATGCGCTTCCTTTCTATGGCATATGGTGACCAGTAAGTTGAAGGTAATTATTTGTGTTTCATGGGATTTTTTCAAACCTTCTGTATGCCTTGCTATCTGAAATCTTTGGTCGTTTGCATTTTGGTAAACTCTGTTTTGTTTTGATTGGAACGTGATATTCAAAGACCGCTGTGTTATGCCCTGGAGCACAATCCGATGTTCACCTAGACTTAAACAGTATGTATGCTGGCCTTAGTACTGCGTCGAAATTTGACAGTGTTAACAGAGAAGCATTAAAAACCATGGTTTATTAGTTTTCCATTGGTTTACTATTTAAATAGTTCAGCTGAAACCATGAAAACAAAATAATCCTTTTATGTAGTGGGTTCTTCGTCGTGAAATACCATGCAGCGCCCATGTTACACTGAAAACCGGTTTTCTCACGAATACAACAACTTAAATGCACCTATTACGTTGTTTGTGATCCGTGTCGAAATTCGAGCAAAAGAGTAAAATTTAACAGAATCGTATGTTGGTTTTGATGCACCATTCTATCACGGATGAAACAAAGGTAAATCTATGGGGAATTTATAAATTTTCAAGGAGATAAGTCAGCACCTAAGCCCAAAGGGATGTCTGCTATCCGTTACAACTAAATGAATCAAGACGTTGAAAATCGGCCGTGTAGCAAGAATTGTAGGCAAGGATTTTTACTTCGAAACCCGTTGCTTCGGTATAAGTCACCACCGAGACACAAAACAGGCTCAATCGCAGAGGAATCCCTACAAGGGTTAACACGTTGTCCGGAGCTCTTTTTCGGTTATTTCCAATTACTCTTTGCGATGGAGTCAATCCTTTTAAAGTTTTAATCACGATAATGACTACAGAGAGAAAAGCATGAAATCTATTTATTTAGGTGATATTCACTTGCTCTAATTAAACAAACTTTTGGATCTTTCGCTGCTTTTTGAATGGGTTACTCTTTATATCTACTTTGGGTATTGCAGGTCATTGCATTGTATTGCAGGTTATTATCAAACAAGATACTGCACATACAACGGATTTTACGACTTTCAATCTTTCAATAATCCCTAACCACTTAATAATACTGGAATTTTGCAATTTTCTAGTTGTCTTTGTCTTTTGTGAGTCCATCGTTTTCAAACTAAAAACTGGTTGCTAATATTCCATTCATTTTTCCTCAACGCTGTGGATCACATGAACGAACAAAAAATAACTTCAGAAAGTGTTAATGACTACTGAATCTTACGTTTATTGATACTCGGCTGAAGCATTCTTGCAGTCTACATTCTCAATGTTAAAAAACTATTCTCCTTGAGGCATCGGCTCTTTGAAAAAGTACCAGTAAATAATTTAAGCCTTCATAAATCGATCGATTTTTAACGCTAGGGGATAGTACATATTTTGCAACTGCATTGGTTGAAGTGCATATCAATGTGTCAACACCTCAATGGATTAGTACCAGTGACTCAATACATTTTAGACAATAAGAGAAAAACAGAACAAGTCTGCGACTGACACCATTCATTTATATGTATTTCCTCAATAGCCGTTTGCTGTTATTCTTCAGTAGAACACCCGGATACACAAAGAAAATAAACTGTGAAATAAATGGTCACCAATCAGCACACCTTTTAATGGGATAAGGGTGATTAATGGCTGCTGCTTGTGGCAAAGGTTTCGTCATTTGAAACGGAACGATGTTTGCGGGAGTTTTGTTTGCACAACTTCAGTAAACATTGCATTTACGAGCCAAATAAACAAACTTTTGAAAATATCAAAAAGCATGTGTATTGTCAGAAAAGTAGATAACGTTTACGAGGACATAAACAAATGACTTGTAACTGGATCCGCAATCCATTGGGTACCGATAAAATGGATTCCTGCTCCATAATATTAAACTGTTCTAAAAACTATTCTAAAGTACTACCATTTAAAATGGAATCAATACCTGACCTGGTATGTAGCTCTGATTTTATAAGATCATAAAACAATCAGTGTATTTTAGGAGTGTTGTTTAGCAACTGTGTTCGTTGCACTGTTGTGCTGTACATGGGTGGCACCGCATAGATGATGAGATACTTTTTGTGATAAATCGCGAGTACAATAATCATAAAATAAATATTCAAAGTTGCACACTTATACAAATATAAAACAGGGTTATCAAATTAGAACCCAATGTCACCAACATGTGATATTGATTGAAGAAAAACATATGCATTACCGCGGTATCTTTCATCTTATTATACCGCTCTACTAGTGTTCATAATTTTTATCGTATAATAGTCTTCATTGCACTATCCGAGTACCACACATCGGGTAGGTTCTCACGTTTTGTCATTTCACACTGTTATGTCTGCATAAAAATGGGTGTTATAGTAAATTATGTTAGCTATACAAAAATTTCGTTTATAAATGCGGCCTAACCCTGATTCGATTTAAAGAAAACTATACTACATATTGTTGTGCAAACACTTGAAACTATCAATCTTATTTAGTGAAAAGATATGCTGACGGATTTAGAAGACCTACCACTATTTCTGTATTATTTCCACTTGAATTTGGGACATTTTCCAGCAAATGAGGAGCAAGTTGCATAGAAATCCGTACAGCCAGTTATTTGGTTCGTTACGCACGGTACTATGATGTGGTGAGTGTGACCCGCTACTAATTAGCTCATCGGCATTTCCACCTTTCGGTCTACTCCCAAATTCCTACAGGGGAAGTGACCAACCATGATTTAAATGAAAGTGGAAATCGAACAGTTCCATCCAAGTCTTGTTCCTACGGTATACCCTTATGCGCCAACGGTTAAACACTCTAAAAATAATGCACATGGACCAATGAGACACATATATACCCACAAAACGTGGATTCGACCACAGCAGGAGGAAACTATTTTGGGGGCTCATCACCATTAGGTATATTCCAGAATAACTGTTGAACCATTTAGTCAACTTCTGTTGTTCAATTGTTGCATGCATTGAACTCCATTGGATACTGATAAGAGAGCAAATACCAACATTATGGAACTTATGTAATTTTCCAATGCCCTTGGGAAACTTGTTCTACTATAAACAACAGGCAAACACACGAATAACAATTGCATATTTCCGCAAATATGATATTATTATTCACAATTACCGATCTATCTGTTTCTGAGGATTAGTTTTTGCCGGGAGTATTTTTTGCTAAACCCACTGTACAGTTTGAAGTGACTCGGTTTGCTTAAATTCATAAAGGTCCTTTCTGTGCGCAGCCAAGGGGAACTGGAATATGATTAGCCTTAAGATGAGTTTTGATAATACGTTCATCGATTTATTTATTTTACCTTGAATGGATGAGCTCGCTTTTTGTTGCTGCAAAATTATCTTTGGAACCGGGGATGAATAGAAAGATATATTTTACTTTATACAGCGTGCGGTAAGGATTACAAATTTATTTTTATGGTTGAAATGGTTCAACGCCAATTAAGTTAATCCTCGGCAATATGCTGGTTATTATCACTGATAGGAATTCAACACCTTTAGTATTAGGAGAAACGGGAATCCCACAGATAGATAGTTTGATGGTACACAGTCATCCTTTACAGCAAGCAGTAAATTGGAATGCGCATGGGAGACCATTTACTATATTATGAAACAGTGTCTTACTGCTTATGAAAATAATTACAAGTGAAGTCTAGGATTCTCTATGTTTATCCATTGTAGACATAGTTTTGATTGATGAAAACCTTTGAAATTCGTACGGAACTGGCCACATTTGATCCTAACTAAAATGATCATTATTGAGGGGACTCAGTGATTTGCCCTCGTTCGAAAAACGTATAGCTGAAATTCCACAGCAGTTTATGCAACGTATAGTGTGCACGTCTTCTACTTTTTCGATCCATCCAACATGAGCGAATGCAATCCCCACGGATTCACTCATTTAACTTGGTACTACCGCTAGCTGGATGCCTGGGATTAAACATTTTATGTAACATAACACCGTATTTGAGTACCGTGAAAAAATGCACATGAATAAAAAATGTAAAGTCTTTTTAAAACGATGACTTCATGTATTTTATTTAACTGGATTCAGGAAGAGATAATACTCAATATGTTGTTAAAACAGATGTAATGCAAAGAATTTGTATGCATGCGTGCACATATGATTCATTTGTTTGTGGCTATCATAACATCACTATAAGGACTTCGATTGCACAAAGACTAAAATCTTTTAAGAGACATTATGGGAAATAATCTTAAACTAACCTCATTTCTAATAATTTAAACAAAATACTGTACAAGCATTTTTGAGCGAAATGATATACTTTGTGCCAGAAGCAGTTCATACAGGACCAGGTAAGCAACTTGAACGGTAATGGCAACATTTTGGTACTCATCAGGTTAACACCGCCTCGAATGAAAGCTTTCTCTTCGGAGACTTCATGTCAGTACTAAGTAAGTATGGTAGTTATTCAACGAAGAAAGGTTTTCAGATAAAGCATGTCATCTAACTCAAGTACGCTAAATAGGTCAACGTTATTCATTTTCTTTATTAACACATGCCATAGTTTGCCCGAATCACAAATACTTCCACATTGACTTTTAGCAACCATGCCTGTTCTCTACAGTCTAAAATTTCAGATAGTTGGTTACTAAGTCAATCATTTATTCGCATCACGCGATCGCATTACGATGATTACCGACAATTTGTCCGACAAATATCCGAATGCGATCTGAAAATACGTAGACCGCTGAGATCAAGATAGCGTATCGGAATGTATCTCTATCAGCAACCAGGATAAATAGGCAGCGATCAACCACTTGTTGAGAATATAAGTGATAGAGTAATGACATTTCTTGTAACATTTTTTGTCTGAATCAGGCTATTGTACTAAAGGGACTATCCTTAGTTGAACGGTCTAATCGACCGGATGAATGGGTTGTCAATACCGAATGCCGAGCGTACACTTAGCTTGAACAAACTGAATAGTGTAGTTGATTAAAAATTTGGACGAGATATACTTGCAGGTTGAAAGTGAATTAATTTTGCGAGAACAATTTACGCTTATCATGGTAATGCGGTTCAGCAAAAAAGGAAGATAGCGTAGCTATAACACTGATCCTCCATCTGACCTAAACAGGAGAAATCCGGGATCTTATCTGGCAAATTTCCTAAGCCGTCGAGAAATGCTTCGGAGTGGTTCAATTTCTATAAGTCGTTGAACTATCTCGTTTGTAATTACATTTTAAAGTGCCCAATTCTCTCCTTTCATCAAAGTCATTTGACATCCGAATAGCTTTTGAAACATTTGCACCTACTTAGCACTTACCATTACAATTATGCTTTGTACGTAAGAGTTTCAAGTTTTCAACTATTATGTCAGGAAATCAACACCGTATACGGACGGATCTGTGACTCACTTCCGCGCGCTCTTTCATGTTCTTTGCACTGCATCTGCTCTATGTACATGCTAAGTATTATCCCCTCCTGAATCCAGTTAAATAAAACTTCATCGTTTTAAATTATACGTTATGTTTATATACTGCAGTAAGTTATGTTGCATTGCTTTACTCAAAATGCATCCGTTTTTCATGTATGAATCACATACCAACTAGGGAGATCTTCGTCGTTCACATTTTATGTAGAATTGTTAAAACCCTATGAAGACGCATCGAAAGAAGATTTCGGGTTAAAGGTCTCGGTCAAAGGAGTTTTAGGGTGACAAGTTTCATTTTGGTCTTCAGTGCTGGCCAACTGCCCAACTGTGCAATGTCACCCAACACTGCACCATTTTACCTACACAATTTTCGCAAACTTGTGTATACCACCGTACTGTATACAATCAAATCGTACGTCATTCTTTGACTCCTGTAAAGCTATTATTATACCTGTTTTTAAATGTCATCTCAACCTAATAGCAACATAATTTTTAGCACGGAACTTCCTTTTAGGTGTGACCGATCTTCGTCATTCACCAGCACGAGGTAATTGTTTGCTGAACAGAGTAATCAACAACCATCTAATCATTTTTCTTTGCCATTACAAGCACAAATTTGGTCCAACGATCACTGTTTACTCTTAGTTGGACCTAACTTTTATTCAAACTGCGCATATAAACCTTTCCCTCGATTTGATCACATCAGATTCCGTTTTTGCAACTTCGCACCCACAAGTATTTCTCTGCTCAGTGAATCTCCCAGACAAGCTTGTTTATGATTTCCATCAGCTTCTCTGTTCGTGGGTCTCCCCATATTCACTAAAACAATTATTGCCATTTACGGTTACCACTGCCCTGTTCACAGTCACTATACGTCCAACGTGAGGATTACCTCTCTACTTGTAAAGCCACTGCGGCGACATAAGAACGTGCATACAAGTCTCACAATGCTTAAGCTGTCAGACACTTAACCAGGTTTCACAAAGCTGAATTAAATAGTCTAAATTTATTATTCACCAATCATATTCTGAGGACTAGAAACAACAAACAACCGTGGCAAGTTATCAGACTTCTCTGCGGAAGGAAGAAAGTACGGTTGAAGCTGAATGTTGATGTTGATGACCTCAGTGCTGAACTCCTGCGGCGGTCATCGGACGTTCTTCCAGCCTTCTCATCACAAAATATTTACACTGTGAACCATCCTCAAATTGTGATGAGTTAAACTTTCAGACAAGTGCAATTCCTTCTCTACTGCTGGCCAGGAATGTTTACCCCAGCAATCTTCAAATTTGTGATGTTTTCCTGGTTAAGGCAATCACCACCATTGTAAATGAATCACTTCCCACGTTTATCATCCTGAATTTTTGGAGGCCGGTCACAACTTTGCCCATTTCCAAAGCATCCAAATTGTCCATCCTATTTAACCGTTTTCCCCCATAGCGTTAAAATTTTCTGCTACTAAGTTGACTAGAACGGCTCTACGCAAACTTCCTCAGCAGTCCATTAACATTGCCAACGATCCTTTACAGTTTGCTTACAAACCTAGCGGTTTAGACGCGTTCTCCATCCTTGATCATTTAATCACCACGTCTGTGACCTACTCTGTTAAGTCTATTCGGTGTGTTTTTCTCGACTACTCTTCACCATTTGGTTCCATTCCTCTACCAAAAGTGTTCAAGTAACTGGAATTGTTTGAATGCTCGAAAGATTTATCAGCTTGGTTATCCAACTATTTTACGGATAACGATCAAACCACTGAATTAGGAAAACTTTCATCTAAAGTATTAGTCAACAAATCCAGATTGCTTTAAGGAGCTATGCTATCCCACAGTTATCTTCTTCATTGTTTTTCCTGCGTGTGTTTTGAAATATGTAGACGACTCTGTGTTGAGCCAACCCATTTCTCCTTCACCGACAATACTGGTTCGATTTAGTTGTTATCTTCCAAATCGGTACTGCTTAAACCTCAGTAAGTGTTGAATGTCCATATTGTTTTGCACGCTCTTCCTAACCAACAGAGCCCGCAGTGATAAATAACAATATTTTATCTGGGGTGAACTCTGTCAATTATCCTAGTGTAGCTGTAGATAACAATCGTAGTTGGTCAACTTACATCTACGAATGCATTAGTAAACTGCGGCTCCTATGATTTCAAATTCAATAGTTTGGGCACAGTACCGTAGTCTCTAACTTTGTGTATCAGTGTGTTTTCCTTGTCTTACCTCACTGTTCCCTACTCATTTTCTCTGGATTAATTAAACAGGATTTTAAAGTCATACGCTATGATCTATGGACTAGTCGCCGCTCTTCCGATAGTCCTGTGAACTAGTTAATGTTAAACTTGTAGAGTATCATACAACTTTGCGTGTGAATTTTGCGGAAAGGATTCTCATAGATCCAAACCAACCGCTGCACGCAAAACTGACTCTCTGTAAATCCCATCCAGCCACGCACTCTAACTTCCGCCAAATTCTGTGTTATACACGCTTATCGGAAGTCCCCTGCAATCTTTCTTGGTCGTTTAATCACAGAAAACGAGAGGGTAACAGTGTACTCCGGCTTAACCTTGGATTATGAACTGTACTTACGTCTGTCAGCACTTTATCCCCATTGAATACGTTCTGTGTAACGGTTAGACTGGGTAGGTTTTCAAATAAAATGTAGTCTTCAGCGCTTGGTAAAGCTGTGCACAGTACATTGCACAATACAAGGTTGAACAAATCTTTCTGTGGTAATAAAAAATCAAGCATAAAGTGAATAAATGTGAGGTAACCGCTTTTGTTGGATAGCGGAAGTATTTCTGAATCTGGAGTGAGAGCACGGATTCGCTATTGAGTGCAATCTCGATTGACAAAGATTTTAGACCATATTATAGATGCTTTGAAAATTGGAATGAGTACGGATGGGAGATAGTTCATAGGAGAAACACTCAATCGCTAGGTGCAATAAGAGGTCGGTTTAATGGTTGGTGTTGGTAAAAACTACAAGCTAGAATATTACATTTATGTAATAATTGCCAATTTGGAATTACAGTTAATACATTTGATGATCGTTATTTTGTATCATGTAAAGCTGTACAACTGCATTACGATATGGAAATTCATCAGAAGTGATAACTATTCTCTGAAAGGTGGAATGTTGAAAGCAAACTTGGTACGGATAGCAATATTTTGACTGAGTGCATGTATGTGTAACTTATTCAGACTTGAATACAGATACAAGATGTATGTTTACTGCAAACAAAAGACGCCGTCATTTAGTAAAGTTCTGTAATGTGCTGGACTTTATTTATGTAAACGAACCTGTTTTCGTGAACCTTTGAGGCATTCAACGCATACTGATGGGGGCATTTCACTATTGGAGGAAGGAATATCCATGCAGAAAATTCACATGTTAAGTGTGAACTTTAATGCCAAGTTTACTCAGTTATTTTATCTAGCCATACCAATACAGGACTTAAAAATTTTGTCTTCGATAAATTGTGAATGTTTCCTGATCCCACTGAGAAATATCTGATTATGATATCCACATTGTTTTGTTATCAATTACAAGTAACAGTTGGAATTAGTTTAACACTGAAACTTATTAAAAGCTATTCTATAGGCAGCATTTCTATTTAAGTGATCCATACTTACTGATATGAACAACAATTTTAAAGCGCACCGTCCTCGCCTGCGCTGTGAAGGTCAGTAGCAATCGCAGTACATTTTCCCCTGTAACATCTGTTCCAGCCTGTTAGCTTTCCATCGGTTGTTTTAGGCAAAATTGCTCATTTGTCCATATTCGGAGATGTGAATGGCAAAATGAGGAGTCATGCATAACCATAAGGCAATAACAGAGATAAAAACTCCCATGTTGATTCCATAGCTGACCACAAAAGAAGTGTTTTGTAAATGGAAACTACTGTACTTTGCCCCCAGCATAATACGAAATATACTTTGATTGGTTAAATTTCGTAAATCGCGGGTGTGAGGGTGAATCAGGTTTTATTCACACCTTTACCTGGTTAGTGAGGTATACCGCAAAATGACCATGAGAATTATGAAGCATGATATTGTTACTTGGTTAGATGTTTGAGTTGGGGCGATTTCTGGATTATTTTGGGTTGCACGTATGAGTGAACGTTAAAGTAGTTTTATGTCGTCCATTTTAAGGAATTTGTGTTGTTCTATATCGTCTGTTTTGTGGCTGGTGATTGCAAAATTCTAAATTTATTCATTTGACACTTTACACTCAACACAGTTTGACTTTTCTCCGGAGTAATGTACAATTGGAAAACGCTTTCGATAATTTGACTCATCATAGTTTTTGATAGTCGGAGTGGTGATCTATATTTTGTTCTAGGACTTTGATGTACGATGGACTTCATCTTATTTTTCAACGAGAGTGCGCTTCCGACATACACTCCAAGCGCATCCATCTAATGCAATCAGAACGCTAGCTTCAGAATTAAGCAACCAAGCTATCAAAGGCCGAATTGATGTTGGATGTGTAATACATCATTGATTAGCAAAGTAATGTGACCACCAGACTGAACAATTGATCTGTAATCCGGATTCTCCTTTGCACCTCAATTGGATGCCTCGTTAGTCGCAAATTAGGTTGGCACTTTCGAAATCATCTATACGGAACACTAGTGTCACCAGTGTTTCCTGCTTTGTAGATAAAATTGTCTATTGAAATGCCATCTAGAAAGGAAATGAAAATCCTTAGCAGATTTCAAAACCTCTGGACTTTTAATCAAAACAAATTATAATTATTTAATTTTGAAAGTAGAGATTCGTCGTGTATATGGCAAATGATGCTTGAACTGAAAAGCTGAGAAGCACTGGATAGCTGTTTTGACCTGGTTGGGTCTCATCAGCAGTGTGAATCCATCGACCCAGCTGGGGATCGAACCGAGGACCTTATAGGTAGAACCCAAGCATGCTACCTACTTGGTCACCTGGCAGCTGATCAGACCATTTTTAAGTTTCCATTACATAAATGGTGAAATTCTGAGAGGAAAGCGGCTAACCATGGAGAACAGTTTATTTTGGTTGGTTCGTCTCTGGNCACTGAGCGGATTTTCCGTGCTGCCTAAGACTCAGAAAGAGTGCATACTATTTTCGAGTACCCGAAGCAATAATAGTTCCCAACACCTTCGTTCGCAAATAAATTCCCAGGTGAATATAGACATGGGAAGTGACTCAGTTGTTATCGTCTGTATTTCATGTACAATAGGACTGATGGGAAATCGAATCCGAAAAGTACACGCGCCCTCCTTGAAAACGTTCATCTAATTGGTCGATAAATGGAATCATAAAGTGTACATTATGAGCAATAGACTACGAATATTGGTAATTCCATGCGCTAAGTCATGATTAAATATTAGCCTACCNAAGAGTACTAGGTGGCTGGTTCGTTTATATCAGGAAAAAGCAGAAATACGTATTATTTATGGTAGCCTGCGGAAAGACAGATTATGGCAGTTTCGATTGGCAGAACAAGCACTTAACCCGAACTTACGCGGACTGCTTTTTTCTGCCTTAGTGAATGATTTAATGAATGAAACCAAACAATGTAGGGATTACCAATATTTGTTTATATCCTGGTAGTTTATTTATTGAAAAGGTCAAAATACTAGATTTCACATCGTTTAATTGGGTGAGGCACAATATCCTGGTATTTGACCACACATATATTTAAAAACAACTAGTTTATTCACAAGCATTTATTATATCTTATCATGTTATTTATGCGGTTGACTTGAGACTGCCAGAATACGAATGAACAACGGCTTTTAAGGTTTCAGATTCGTGCTAAAACAATTTCGGTTTGATTCTTTACGTTTTACAGACAAATTTTGTCAGCGGAAGACAGACCTTTTTTCCCCAGCTAATCCTCATGCATGGTTTTCTCAACCGGAACATGGTTGAGCTTGTTTAATATAATGCTACCAGTCGTGTAGCGTGACGAGTCTGTTCGATCAACGAAGACTAATGTTACCTCAGCTCGGAATTGCGAACGAAGTCAGTTCTGCTTAAAGAACTGCGTGCGAATACATTAAACGGTTTTGAAAAACAAGTCTGATAATTTATCAAAATCATTTTTGAAAAATCTTTTAAAGTGAGGAAAATATTAAGTATTCATTAGGAAAATATATCAATCGTTTATATTCTTTTATACTACCGTATGACTAGGAAATGAAGGTTCTGAAGTAATTCGATTTCAGAGGTGTACACCACGTGTTTTTTTGACGTTCATCTTCAGCTAATGCGATCCTGGAGTTTGAAACTATATATATGTCTGTCTTTACAAGCCAACTGCTTTCGGAACAACCATTGTTGATCGTGTAATATGATTATTGAATTTCAAACAGTGAACATTTCGGTAATAACATCAGACAGGTCCATCTGTCTGGGCCCCTAGAGAATACAAATGATGTCTAGCTTTCTACGTTCACAGTTTACAAGATGCTATATCCTATCAGGATAAGGTTCGAAAGTCAGCAGTTCACGATATTTGCAGAGAACAGTTTTGTAAAATGTCATTCACAAGTATGAGGAAATGCAAACAAGACTAAACGAGCATGGGGAACGTTCATTCTAGTGACTGATAGCGGTCCTCAATGGATTAAGCAAAGCTCGAGTGAGGTGTGGAAACTGGCGTGCCTATAATTGTTGTCACAAGGAAATTAAAATTTGAAAAGTAACCGACTCGAAACAAGGTCTCTAAACTTTATCTTGCTAAAGTAGTTTTCTCTATTTATAAGCACAAAACAACAGTTCAAGAAACCGTTTGCATAGGGTGAAATTTCCATCTGATCGAAGGGGAAATATTTTAAAGAGAATTCAACTAGCTTGTTTCTTCAGTGTCAACGTTTGAGAGGATAGACTGGAAAGTTACAAGTGATTATTTTCAAATACTCCAGTGCATCCTGAAGTTCACTCACATTTGGTCGTTCCTGACATGTAAGTAGAAAGGAAAAAGACTGGATGACAGCAAAGGTTGTAAACAGTTTCGTGGTGTTTATAACTCCTGTCTATTTATTTTTGGTTCCAACTGTTTTTTCTTCCCCTCACTCCAGAGGAGGTGCACGTGATATAATGTTTGCACCATGGTTGTAGTGTGTCGCAGTAGTTGAAGGATCTAATATATCCCGAAGATGTGTGATAAAATTCCCAGTTGGCTAACCTATTCCTTGTATACCTAGCCCAATACACATCGACTCGTTCGCTTTGAGTAAGAGTGAGGGCCTCCTATCACACTCTGTTGTTGGGTATAGTGTTTTCCTGTTTACAATTTGTTTCCAGGAGAGAAAAAAAGAAAACGTTTTCTCGATTTATTATTTTCTGATGGATCACATGTTGTGGTACCTCTTACTTTTTTATAAAATGACGCTAAATGTACAATATTATCTCTGTCTTGTACGTGTCATATTCAGTGCTTTCGTCAGAAGATAACTAATTTCACACTTAGTTGATTCAAAGGAACAATAATGTTCAGACTAGCCAATTAAAACAGGAACTCAATTGGCAGTACATAGTTGTCCAGAACAAACAATCGTATTAGCCCCCGCATGTGATCCCCAGGTGATACAGGAAACAGTCAAAGATTTTGTATTCCTGTTTACATTTTCATTCCTCGGTCAAGCCCTAACTGCCTATTGTATTCACCCAAGTGTTATCAACTTTGTCAAAAGTGACCAAATTAAAAAAGGATTTCATTTGTGAAATAACCCGCCTAAGCGAATGGTGACAAAAGAAACGTTCCTATCTGTGTTTTCAGTGATTGAAAATGGATATGATCTGCGGACTACCAAGAAGCCAGCGCATCAGTTTATACGCACAAAATCGTACACATTTCTAATCGCTCCTAGCGTGATACAGCACATTTACCTGCATAGATCCAAACATTCGTTATAATATTTTAAAATTATAAATGATTCAACTCAATGCACGAGTAGTAAAATAGCAACTGGTCGTTAACCAACCGTTTTTTGTGACCGATAACAATGAGCATCACTTTGCTAAAGGCGTAAACGCATGGTAAACAAAACATGTATATATTTTTGTCAATAACTATGGGATAATGCGGGAAATAAAATAACCGAATGATCACAGTTTGCAAAATCGATTGAGAAAATGCACACCAAAAAGGGCTTGTTGATCGTGAGATTTGCTACAAATTGTTCCTCGAACGGCGGTTTACTGTCATTTATCGTCTGTTCACATTTGTGCATTTGTTTCTACCAGAGATTAGGAGAAAATTGTTCGAAGTGAGCATTGATGGAGGATAAATTGGAACACCGTGTACGCATGTCCACTAGCTCACTCTGAAGAGCATGAATCCTGCACAGTAACACTGAAGCAAAGCGACATACTGATTGGTTCATAATTAATGAATAGCTTGTGGTTGACTTTCGTGGTACCGTCAACCCTGTCCACCGATTGTACAGTCCCACAGAAACTTTTCGCCCTAACCTTTCACTGATTTATAGGTACCGCACTCGACCTAACATATAACATGCACACTTACAATAAGAAAACGAACGCATACTAAAAGACTGTAAACTTCTATGTTGAAGAAAATCCTGACGGATGCGATCCAGCTTTGTCCTGAAAAGCCGTTTACAGTTAGCTGGGTGTCCTTTGATCCAAACCCATTATTTTAGGAAACATAAATTCATGAAGTCATATATTTTTTGAGGAGATATACATTTAATCGATTTTAGTTTTATTGATTCGATAATCTAGATAATAATGAATTGCTCAGTTAAACTGATTCAGGCCCGTGGCAAAATACCAAGTAGTAGAAATTTCGTAAATCAATATTGTTCTCTGCTTAATCACTCATAAACTTCTATGGACAGGACTGCTTTTAGATTGCCGCAGTCCGCCTGAAAAACTCAATAAAGGAACATTCTGCACAGTACCAATGTGGAAAAATCACTACACACTCGTTACTATATTGTATATACATTTATCATTTTTTTGTTTAAAGTTCTGCGTTTTGAGACTAAGTGTTTCATAGTTCACCAAAGTTCTCACTATTGCGTATACCCGTGTGTATTTGTTTGTCCGGTTAGACGTGCTGTGAAGTGTGAAAATCTAAACTATTTTTTAACACTCTGTTGATTTTCACGGTCGAAAAATTGTCCAAGAAACATAAGCTGACAAAAAGCGACATGTATAGTTGGCATAATGGTTCGATATTTTCAGTTGTTTTTTTTCATTGGATTTGAATAGAAAGTTCAAATTCATTTTTTTGCTTTTTGGGGCATTCTCGGACAAAACAATGCTTGTTTTGTTCGTCGGAGAATATCTGAAGAGTTTGTAACTAAACTGTTCATTTGGCGATCAATGAATGTCAGGAAAGTGATGTTAATCTAGCAAAGAATGTTTAACCAATAATGCCATTCATATAAACAAACTACAACTCACTTACACTGGGACCAGTAGTGAATCGTTGTTTCATCTGTGAGCCAATGAGCAATGTTATGACAGGAAATGTACTTTTTGATGATTTTATGTGAAATTTAATCTGTTCGTTTACAAATAATATAATCGATCTTTTATATAAGGAGAAAAAACCTTTAATTCTTTCTCTAACAGTCTAGCTCAAGAAGAGTGAGTGCAAAATGACTGACACATAGCGTTTCATTTTACAAAAAACTGCGGAGGGTAAACCAAAATGAATGTTTTCTTTCCAACACCAAATTTGAGGTAAGATATCTGTTTATATTTTATTCCTATTGCAGTCATTTCTCTGGAGCTAGTTTATATGAATCGTTGTTAGAATGATTTGTCCTCAGTTCGTTGCTGTGTTTATTTTTAATTCTAGTTCACATCAATACAACCAAGTTTCACTTCCTCACATTGATCACAATAATATTAGCATTCAGCGCTGAGCGCAATGCAACCCATACCACTGTGTGGGTGAAATTACCAGAAACATGTTTTTTTCTTGGTTAATCGAAGGTCCTGTGGGAACAAAATAAATGACAACCTTACAGCTTTAGATAACTTGTGATTGACTTTGAATCATCACATATTGTGCTGATCCAAAACATAATTTGAGAACAATCAACATACGTCTGTTTATTTCAGTAAAAGAACGACTTCTCTCCTTTAACAATGAAATGCATTGATTGTTATAATATCTTCTAGGGGAATTATTGCTAAATTGCTACGGGANGGAAAATGTTAGTTTCAGTGAACCCTAAAACATATTTTCTATCCCCCGATTTCAAACTAGAACAAACATTGAAAAACTTTAAACAAAAAAGACCCAAAGAGAAAGTCCATGTTTATATATGTGTACCTAATAATAAACTACTCCTGTTTGTTATATGGCTGTCAGCGAAGAAGACTTACTTTATGTTTGTTTTACAGTAACCTTTTTTGATGACTATTTATCGTTTACTGTTGACTAGTATTCATAGATTTTGTCCGTCTGAAGTATTCTGATAGTTTGTCCTAAACCAAGTCAATCCAAATCATGGAATATGTGATAGATATCTATCATGCATACTTATTTTACTTTTCGTATTCCTTTTCAACTGTCTTCGTTTTTTGAAAACTTGTTTAATTTTTCCACAGAGTCGGACTCAATGGTTGAAACCACGCTTACGAAGTTCTTCATATTCACTTTGTTCCACACTTCGTTCTCCGTATATTTTTGCCATCTTGCGTTAGCAACAAGCATGTATGAATATACTGCTACAGCGTGATGACGTGGTGGCTTCACTGCTGTCACGTTCGCCGAGAAATGCGAACATGATGGACTATACAGAGTATTTCGTGGGGGAATACTAATATCGATTTATGTATCAGTCCAAATATATTACAACAGTTTGGTCACATCAGTATTCCGTAGGGAGTGTTAAAACTCTTGAAGCAAGGATTGAACTGGAACGTTCAGTAACCAAGGACAGTGCAAGAGACATTTGCTCAGTCGAATAAGTTCAGGTTCTGCTGTTTTCAGCACTGGATTTTCTTATCTTGATATTGAAGCTACTTAATGGATCACAACCTTACTTCAGTTAAAGTTATCATCAGAAGGATCTTTTCTCAATATTGGATGCAATGAGACCAAGACTTTGCGCTCCCGGTGTCCACAGATGCTACTGCTGATCATTCATTGTTTCCGGACAAACATTTCAAATGATTCTGGAATCCTGCAAACCCCATCTTGAACTTTGAATTCGGCAGTTAACACTCCAGTTTTGCAGTGTGCTCTGATTTTCCAAACTTCTTAACCTTACCACAGGAATGTTTGATTTCTGTCACAGATAACATCAACCGCGAATCACATCAATTTCCCTATTGATCTGGGACATCAACCAGGTGACGAGTTTCTTTGATGAAAGCCAGAGTTTTGAGGAGAGAGTATTATTATTGGGATTTTCAATGTGTTCCGTTTAATGGCTGTGCACTAATGAAAACGGGATAAGTTTTTTCGGAGCTTTGAAAGCCTATTGCTCGAAAAAAGAGAGTTCTCTTTTCAAGGTAAACAAATTCGAATTCAGATCTAAGTGGTGCACAAAATGTATTCACGAAGCAATTTGACCATACAGATCAAAAGTATGGCAATGGTATTTTGTGGAGCATCGCATAAAAGTAGTTTCAGCCTTTACCATATGGATTCCAATCTCTTAATGCAGGTGATCATTTTCAACAATTTTTGTGATGAAAGAATAAACAAAAACAAACAACGATCCTTCATATAGAAATAGCCTTATTTCTTCATACCTCTCTTACTCCTAGTGGTTACTGATGCATAATCACATCAACCCCGAAATGAGAAAACTAAACAAATTGCTCAAAGTCGAATGTGAGAAATTCGTTATTTAAAAAACTGTTTATACAGTTGTGAATGCTATTGTTGTATCTGGGATTGAAAAACAAATAATACAACAGTCGGGTACCACCAAGTGACTAGGTGCGGATGTTTCTCTCCTAATGCGTCTACGGGCATCCATTCACTGATATTCCCCCATTAGTTTATTGATTGAAAACCACTCGAGATTTCTTAATTGTCTCGCAAATTGCCTTTCAGTTCGAAAAAAATCTCAGTCAACTTCAAAATATTCTTCATTATGAACATTCATTCGATGCAAGCGATTCTAATCGTTATTGCAGAATGAACCGGATCATTCAATTTGCAGCGATTGGAAAAGAGTTTGATTTCATTTGTCTGTGAACAAACGGCAGACTATCACACTAAACCATCGGGACTATGTCGGAAGATTTAATGTCTACCTTGTCCTTCCTGCTGTACCAGTAAATGCCAGACACTGATTAACTTTTGGTCATTAGATGTGCATTTTCATGAATTTAATTTAATCCTGTATGATGATGTTTATTTTGTAGTGTTAGGTTTTTAAAATATCACCAACTGTATAATGGACACGCATTTGCCTTCCAATATCTCGGTTTCAGGTAAGGTTTGTGAAGTTGAAAACAGTATATCCATGTGTTTTGATGAGGTCATTCGGCTGCGTAAATTATTTAGAAAGAATATCACTTGAACTGTTGGATAGTTTCGTAACGCACTTTCCACACTTTGCGCGTATTGTAAATAAGCAGATAATGAGAATAAAAAACACAGTTTGTTTGTTTGGTACAAAATGGCACACTCCGTAGACTCGTAATCAATGATAAGCGAAGATCTATACATGTGAATCTTATTTTTGTGTAAGTAATTATTGTGGACATTTTTTCTCGTGTTTTGAGATGTAACATTATTCCTATCCAACACACTTTCCTCTCTCTCTATTTCTATGTAAATGTACATATGTGTAATGAATAATCTTCAGGTTAGTACCAATCATATGAAGATTTCATGTCTTCAAGAGAGAGGGGTCAAACTGCTGCGACACCATGACTTCCGTTAACTATCTTCACCTGAATTGGTAACGGTTATAGCCACCGGCACTGGAATGTACGATACCAACACCACACATCACACATGATTTCTATTCTGGTCTCCATTTGTACTATTATTCCATTCAGTGAAACAGTCTACAACCGTACATACTTCATCTCGCTTCAATGCAGTTATTTTTCTGCCTCTGTCTTACTGTAATCATTGAGAACTTCCCTTGTGCTTGCGTTTACATCCAAAACCTTGCAAAGTAAGGTTTCATCATAGTTCACTTATGCATAGTTTCTGCTTCACTAGTATACTAAAATACTTTATGTTCCATCTTGTTTGAGAACGGAAACTTTGAAAAAGATCCATTCATCGGGCTGCGCATACCAATATTCAGTTTGCACATTCCTTGAAATGTATTTTTGGGTTTGATATCAGTAGTTTGTAACTAAATAGGTTTCAACGACGAAAGGTAACCATTTATCGTTGTATTTGCCTTGCACCAAAAGGAAAGAAGTGCACTTTTTCGCATGCCTAAATTGAACAAAAGGTTCATTCCAATGAAATGATATTTTGCAATTCTGCGATGTCTCTGTCGAAATACTGCAACGTTTACCGTGAAACGGAAGGATGCGCCCGATAGCGAGATAAAAGCCTCAAAGAAATGGCAGTTGAAAATAAGTTTCGAAATAAACGTTTATCACCTACGGCTGTGATATTTAACAGGAATTCGTAACTCGATGGTAATGTCGCATGAGTATATATTCGTATACATTTTTAAATAGGTTATCACTTTTGAACCAGTTGAAGCTGCGGCATTTAAAATAATGATGCACTTAAAACAAAAAAACATTTTTAATTAAAAGAAATGTGTGTGTGCCTATGCGAGTATGTACAGTGTGTGCGATGCACGTGGTTGGTTACAGCCAGGGAAGGCTAAGGGTTAAGGTCATACATTTTTGAATGCACAGTGTTGGTATGTTGTGAGCGATTGATAATGCCTCGAGTATCCTTAGTCGGTGTTTGTCTCGATGATGTAACAAAAACGAGAACGCTTTCTTGGCCGCTTTCAACCAAGTGACGTGCGATGACCGAAGTCGGTCTGCGTGATACTGTCAGAGTCTGTGATGTGGGCTAAGTCATAGAGTCAAGCACATACTTGGGGATGTGCTCAGTCATTCTAGTTCGCAGTGATCGGTCGGTTCCACCAATGCCTGCTTCCTTGCAGCTGCAACACACACGAACATACGAACTAGATTTCCTAATTCGTTTCATTTATTTATCTTGTTCGATGTTATACGTACGCGACCGATGAAAGGAATTCCTCTCTCAATATTCTTCTTATGACTTGCCCGTTCAAATTTATAACAAGATCTAAATGTCCCCATAAAAGAAACATGTCAGTAGCCACTTGTGTACTGAAATCAGAGATACTAATAACCACCTTAGTTGGTAATTACTTCGTTGAATTCAGCTACCTAATAAAGACATTTTCACTAAAAAACGAACCATACTTATGAGATATAGCATATTCTCCGATTTGATGATACAGTTGTTTTTAAGTGAAGACAGTATGGTGAATTTTGTACGGTATGGGTTTTCTCCCGAAAACACTAACATTTTTTTCGGGCAGAATAAAACAGTGGTCTGATTAATTTAAATGAATAAGATTCTACTGCATCACGTTAGACAACTGACATACGTAGAATGATGTGGTGTGAGAAATTGCAATTGTTGCTGAAAGCCAAATAGATTCATGTTACCTAATTTAAACTTACTCAAGTAACGCATGAGAACAACGATTATCTTCGAAATGTATGAACAAACCTGTTAAATATTATTATTATTTCACAAACCCAAGCCAAATATGTGGCCCCTTATTGGTCTTACATCACCTTTTGTTTTCACGTATGGTGCAGGGGAAAATGTTTTTAGATTTATGCTGTTATCAGGTTATCGTGAGAGCATTTGTGCATTCTTTGTTCACGTGGACTGCTTGCAAGATTCTTCGATTTAACAGATTCCTGGCTTCCCGTAAGACAGCCTACTCTGTGCAACTTATTAAGCAGTATATTTTATCGAACTGAGAAACCAAGGTTCTGGGATCACTCTCGATTTGAAAACATATTAACAGTGAGGCCACCAATTTTTGCAAAATATTACTGAAAATTTACTGGTTTCATCGTCACATATCGTGTAACAAGGGCAGTTTCTGTAAGGTATTTGTGTGTTACTATTGACACAGCCTTAGAGTGAACAACACATACAACTGTCCAAAGAGACATCATGGATTATATTTTCCATTTCGAGGACTTGAACAGTGCCATGCCAAGCAAAAATATAATTTCGCTTCTTGTTTATTAGTTTTTCCTATACTCCTTTATTTTTTACCATTAGCGTTTGCTGGTCTACGTGATAAAGTCCAACCATTTTCGTTCAGGCTTGTGGATTATCAACTCATGTCTTTTACACCCGCTGATAATCCATCAAAATACTGTGTGAACTGCACTTGTCCGNCTTGTCCGTCTGAGAAACATTTGCACAGAAATTCTTCTATGACCGCAATCATTCTTTACATAAATATCTGTCCAAATACCACTATCATTCGTTACCTCTTATTTCCCTCTGGCATTAACGTCTACAGAACTTCCATAGTTCTCTACCTCACTCGAATCCTTGCAAACCGACAGCGAGTTTCTTCTTGTTTTCTTAGCAACCATAAAGGTTAATGTTTTACTCGTATTATTCAGTTCCTTCTATGAAATGATGCGTGATATTTGTCTGGAATACGGATATCTGTCCATACAAAGTTTCTACAAATACTAGCTGATGCCCATCCGGTGGTATCTCTCGTGTCTCTCAGTTTTACACAGAATAAATGCTTTAAGATGAACTGAGGTTTCATTTTGCCGTCAGTAACGTCATAACTCTGAAACTTCCACTTAATACCGGAGTGATTAATACATATGAAGAAGGCAAAGCAACTTCACAGATGTCGATTCGACAGGAGAAGCAATGGAAAGCTCTTTCATTCCTGTTGAAACTCATCAGCACCAAGTAATGTTCCTGAAGCCACTCGAACGGCAAACCCACGATTTCGGGACTCAAAGTCCTTACCGCTGAAGAAAACAACCGTGTGCACGTAGTTGCGTGGAATAAACGCTATTTGTTTGTTTTGCGTACGAACTCCTCGAACTCAGAAACATGCCTAATGAGTTCTTCTGATCAACCAGAATGTTTTTGGATTAATAAGACATTTTCATCTCAGGATCATTTCACAAGGATGTCGCTTTGGATAACTGGTTGCTTTCTGTATGTTAGTTATCTTTTCGTTTTACTCTGGTGCGTCAGTTTTAATTGTGCCCATCTTCAATAATCACTGTAAACCATATCAGTTGAAACATTCAATGAACAATAAAAAATCGAATCTGAATGTTTAAAAACATCTTGCAAATGACATTTTGAGTAATATAAAACAATAATAGGCATGCTGGGAAGTAAATTCAAGGTCATTGAACAACTTCCTTTGCATGTTCCAAAATGTTTTACAGGAACATTATCTTCAAACTTTCCATAGAAGATGTCAGTTGTGCGAAATCAGTTCCAATGCTTAGGATTGCTTAGGCGCAATAATATGCCAAATCATCACAGTCTTCATCAAGTTGTTGTTCATTTACTGTCTCTGTTTTAACCTCAAATGGTACATCGAAAATTGTCCACTGTGAATCAAGTTCATTAGACTGGCACGACCGCAAAGTTGCATTTGAGCAGTATGATCTACATGTGAAGAAATTTCAAACTCCCAGTACCCGTGGACAGATTATGTTATGCATATTGTATTTTGAGAAACAGCAAACTGCATTTGGTTTTCGTTCATCTGGTTCCCACGGTTGTTTGAAAAGCAAGCATTTGCCCCCCCCCACCCCTCGACGTTTTGTATCAAAATGTTTTGCCTGACTACATTTATTTCTCTCGAGTTATTTTTTATAATTGATAATTCAGGCGTGTACGCCGTTCAAATATAGCAACACCCTAATCGACTGCACTTCCTTAATTACTTTTTATTTATTTCAATCCCGACAAAGATTCGAGTTGTTACAAAATGTTCAGCAGCGGAATCCTGAAGTACCACACTCTCACTTCAGCCTAACATGTTAGACAAAATATTTCCACTCCAGCAACCGGGTATCGTCACTGCGCTTTTCACGCTAGAACTATTTCTTTCCGTGCGTCTGTTATTTCTGGTCTTGCTTGAAATTTTGTGTTCAGAGGAAGTTACCTAAAACACGTGAACACATACAATTTCACACTTCCAACCAGTAACATTTTCACTCTAAAACTTTACCGGATGATTCAATTTTGATTACATTTACTACGGTTTGCATTTTACTGTGCATACCACTACGTGTTCATTCAGCGAATTAGAAACTTGATGTGAGGTGCAGCTGGGTCAAAACCCATGAAACGAATCTCGGTGGGTCATGTACCACTCCCCGAAATTCATCCAACTAAGGATTACTTTTTTCAAATTAACTCACTGCCGATCCAGACTCTACTGAGTTGCCTAATACTTCATTGACAAGAGTAATTTATTCATCTCCTTAAATCATATTTGGGGGGATTTTGTGATACACACCCTTCGATGGGCAAAAGGAAAACAGTTTTTGAACTTATTTTGACATTTTGGATAATAAATAATCTACGTGACGCAACCAGAACTTCGCAAGCACAATCTTTTACTGATATACAAACTATTCACGTGGTTCTCAATAGTGCTTCATAAATGCTTTCACAATCGATCAAATTTCGGGCAAGAATCCTCAGTGCAGAGATGTCAAGTTTCAATCACGTATGTAGAGCATAGTCTGCTGCTGCAATTCAACACTGGCATATTGTGTTTGCTTCCCGAAATGTCTGCGCTAGTGAACGTGGATAACTAAGTTTTTACCAATTTCCGGCATAAATATCAAAACTTGATGTTACATTGATTTGCTTAGTGCAGTCATCTCCTGACTGGAGTGCATCAGTGATAAATGGTAAACAGAGTATTCAACTTGATCTATCCTATGCTTGGTTCCATCTGCCACTTTCTCTCCTGGTCTCTTGTGGCAGTGGACCTTCATCTTTCAAACCTAAAATATCAGACGTAGCCCGATGAATGATTGATGGTGGATTTTGCAAAAAGTTAATCACCTATCTAGGTTTATAAACACTGCTTTGGAGTGTCACGTGACTTTTTAAAGGTCAGGTAACGGTTGATGGTAAATCTACTCACTTGTCTGTTTTGTGTATTGTTTTGACTGATTTAGGTTATTCTTCCGTTTACAGAAAAATAAATGCAGTTGGTAGGTAAAGTTAGATGACCTTCAGAGTCAGCCGTTAGGGATAATTATCTTAAGTCGGCTGAACACTGGTTGTAGAATTTGGTAAATTCGGAACAGTTTACCAGTTATCCCCCCGTCTTAAACTTCAAACATTTGTAAATACCCTACTCCAGATTTATGTTTTCCAACATTTGTGGAAAAATGTGTGCATCAAGATTTCTCCACTGCCCGGCATTAGGTGGTTACATTCAATAAATAGACAACACCATCGGCATTTTACTTACTGAATACAGCTCACAGTTTCATCTTGTTAGATATCAGAAAGCAGAGCAGGCGAACCTAGGAAGGTTTACGTCAGTCAACCACTAGAATCAGGTAGAGGGTCAGAGGCCAAGAGGAGAAAGCTATTTAATGCGGATTGGTAGAGGAGTGAGAAGTATGTTATTTAGTGTCGTGATCAGCAATGTGGACTAAAGTGAGAGACTTATTGTTATCTATGGAACACCAAACCGTTCAAATTTGAATTTGTTGGCAAACCAAGTCATGTTGCTTATTAATCATTCAGATTTCCTCCTAGTTAGGAGGGGTCTTTGGTACCCGTGAGGCCCAATAGCGTTGAACAAATGCTCACCATTCGGTACGCAACTTCGTCAGCTTCTTTTTAAAGAGTAGTTTCAAAACTTAAAGTACTATGGCACAGATGAGCTGTTTGCTGGAGAATAAGCATGGACATCTGTAAGTATAACGTTTCTCCTACCCTCAACAGTTACATATCACCATGTCCCGATGAAACTAGTTGATCGATCACGCTTCACCGGTATTTTATCAACACAGTGTGCTACATTCAAATTATATTCCGTTCCTCGCAAGTAGCCC
Organism: Echinostoma caproni; assembly: GCA_900618425.1. Lineage (NCBI taxonomy): Eukaryota > Metazoa > Platyhelminthes > Trematoda > Plagiorchiida > Echinostomatidae > Echinostoma > Echinostoma caproni. The sequence goes on from UZAN01041570.1 coordinate 36,022, forward strand.
CTACATATTTGCTATCTTTCAGCTGTCGAATAGAATATATTGCCATTTTACCTCCATCTTCTGAACACACTAGTACACATCCGTTATGAAGGATATTGGCAAAGTTTATTCCTGGGATTCCCACCAAGATCGATCATGTGTTTGGAGCTCGGAGACGAGGATTCTCCTCCTACAATCCATTAATGTTTATATCCGGTTGTTTCTTGTGCAGAAAGTTACATCACCTGCACGTGCCGGGGCCTACTTGCAAGAGTTTTGGGAACACATTCTAGCCAGTAGAGATAGATAAAACTGAAAACCATCACAACTATTGACTTCAACTCAACTTTACAATCCAATTCCGTAACCAATGTGAACAAAACATTTTTTCCTTTTTGTAATGCTCGAGGTCATCGATCAATGACAATAAAGTTCCGTACCCGTGTAGTGGATTGGAATTTGTTTACATAAATGCCATTCTGTCCCGAAAGCAATCAGTTTGCCCCGTCTATCGGTCCTCCCTGACATTCGGAACACTCATAATTCAATCCCCTACCCCGAGTGTTGGAGTCTCAAGAAAAACTTGTTATCAAGATCAACTAATTTCGTTTTTGAACTTTAGATCTATAGCAAAAGCAGTCATATCAACCCACGAATTATTTGTTGAATTCTCTACAGAATGTTGTCGTATGAGGTGTGATATATTATTAGTCAGTTTGGGAAGCATGCTTGTTAAACATTGTTTTCTGTCAATTAGAGCTAATGATGCTAATATTCGAAGCTACCGGTAGATAGCGAATCACATCGCAACAATTTTGAACTCAGAATCCACCAACAGCAAATCGATTTTCAAGTTCTTTATCTGCGATCTGCGAAAGGTCTAGTGCACAGGTAACGGACCTCAGTTGACTGGCTTGATTTTCAAGGATTCTTTACCATTCCTAGCATAACAGCCTGCAAGATAGGGTTATGTAAATAATAACAGCGGGACTACCGAATCCTAGCCAGCTTTTTATAGTGAACATTTAACTCTGTTCTGTTTGTCTACTGCAATGCACTTCCATGGCCTAACATTAAATCCAAAGGTGAGAAAATTAGGCCAAACTATGTTTTTTGAGGGGGAAATAATGCGTCCAGGCCTGTTCTCCCAAAGCACGTAAGCTGTCTGCTCCACTGATGTTATCGATTGATTGATCACCGCATTCAGGCCAGCCTCGTCGATTGGTGGATTTTAAAACCTTGTTCAGAAATCAGACTGGAGATTAATTTATCGACGTAAGTAAACAATTGTTTTGCTTTCTTCCTTCACAAGTTACAGGACAAAAGGGATTCAATCAGGTTGAAACTGTATACATGACATTTTGTGAAAATATCTGTAATATAGTATGACGCTTAAAGCTCATATTGTTATGAGACGGGATGTGTGATTAGGCAGAAATTATATATCTTTTCTTCATCGTGTGTTGTTGCTCACTCATTCATTCACGCGTGCGGGCTATCTGCGTTTTATATTTGCTGTGTACATGTCTTTCACATCGCAACTTATACGTTTTCCTAGGCATATGAATAGAGCAGTCAGCCGTAGTGCTAACGGCTAATGTTTCCTCGTTGGTAAGCCTTTCCGGTACGTTCCCAAGCTCTTTATTTACCATTTTAGCTCACCGAGCTACAAAGTGTAGAGCAACCGTGGAAAAACTGACAACGAGCCGTGCAAATAGAACCTCTCCCGAGTGAGCAAGTTAACTTGTGTAATTGAATGAGCACAGTTGATAACAACATTAAAATGATGGAGTAGTTAATTCAACGGCACTGAATTGCTCACCAATCTTCAATGTTTAGGAATGCTCACTAAGTAAATCGTCTTATACATATAACAATGTATAAATTGTCATCATATTGTATTGACATGGTATCCGCAAATGACGCGGATTGATTTTCATTAATGGAAACTTTTGGCACAGAGAAATATCATGCACATCAGCACGTAGTTTGTGTTAAAGTGACAGATGCTAAATCAGGCCTCGATAAATCCCTCTGTGTAGATTTTGTTTACTTCAGACCATGTGCAGGGATAGGGTGGAAACCAACCCAAATTTTCCTAAACCAAACAGTGATCGGGGAATTAACAGATAAACCGTTGTCAGAGAGAATCAGTGTGTAGAACCAAAAGAATAAAAAAAAATAGTTCCTATACCAACCACAACAAGAGCATAGAATTTCGGTGCAATGACTTACTGTGTCAAGTCTCATCAAGCAGTGATCCGTGTTTTTCGTGTGCCCATTCACTGAACAGGTTTGAATGGAATAAGCATTTTTCCATTTTATTTCCAGTTTGCGTTGACATAAAAAATTGTTTCTACAGTAAAATTCCAACCAACTTCTCAATTGCAAATTTGTTTGTGGAAATTACAGCGTTTCCAACACGGTATGATTATGCACCGAAATACCACTCTTGAAACCTATTTTAACATGGATATTTCGACATCTTCTGTTGGGTACAGGGAAGTGAGCACCATGCATCATTACAGTTATTTGAACAGGACCATTGAGATCAATTCCGGAATCTAAACTAACTGTAGGTGGGGCGAGCATTCACTAGCATGGGTTGTAATGACGATAGTCCTAAACAAATATGACTAAAATTTTGAAAAAAAGAACAGATCATCATGAAATCTTCGCAGCGGGGAGACAAAGGTTTCACGAAAATAAAACCATGTTAATATTCGGAAAATAATGCATCAATCACGTTCATTGCGTAGCAAGACCTGGTAGTTTAAATGCGTCTACAAGGAGCCATGGAGTGACTTGTTGTTTCGTAAGAAATTTCTATCATATAACTGCACTCAATCGGTGGTATCCGTCGCTAATCGAATTACAGAGTCCGTTATGTTTATACGTTGTGCCCATTAGTGTTTGCTGGACTCCAACCACACTGTGTTACTGTTTCATAGTCACTTGCCTTTTCATCTGGAAGCCAACATGTTCCTTTTTATTCTCAGTTGTAACAAAACAGACATTCAGAATAATTTTCATGATTTTTTGATTTCCTCGCGGAATTAAATGAACAGCAATAAAACCTTTGTTACTTGGTCGAGCTAACACAAACAATTGTTCCTTTCATTCCACGAATGCTTCGCCGAAAATACGAAAAGGAATCACTCTCTCCGTCGTGTTTCGAATACAAATCGCCTTATTTGCAGTGCACGCATAGACACTCCATAGATCACAGAATAACTCCCGTGTCGTACGAGAGAGCCTGGTTGAGATTGAAACAGTGGAGAACAGGTCAAGCACTCGTTTCATGATCCAAAGGTCAACATGAATATCCCGAATGTCATATATTTGAGACTAAGGTTGCACGCACCTAAAGTCATAAACCAATACTCACTAAATCATAAATATTAGTGTCACATGTAAGGAAACAAAAGAATTGGATTGATTACAAATCACTAAAGTTCACTGGTTGACAATCGCCATCGAAAACACTGACGACGGTTTTTCAATTGGCTGAAGGTTGTGCGCGATTTTAGTCTAGCCCAAGATAAGGTTTCTCGTGCCCAGAGTAAATAAAACATGAAACGAGAGGCCAGGAAGCTGTCAATTTTGACTTATCGGCAGAGGAAATATATCAACTCGGTTCTCTTAGGCGGAACTAAAGCAAAAAAGTAATTGATATGAGATTCACTGCCCAAATCAATGATTGACGTTGAATTTGTAAAAAAGTGGATAGTGAAAGTAAAAGGAGTTCAAATAGAAGTTTTGTACCATCTATGGTGACTTATTCTATTCCATCTCAGTGATACCGTAGACTGATTAGGGGTGAGTATGGACAGCAGATAACATACAAACAACCAAATCACAAGTAAATTACAATCAGGATGGTCGGCTAATCCATTACATATAAGTTTTCATGGTAGATTATATTACCAACGCCCGAGGACATCCTTCAAACATTATTGGGAAAAAATTATTTTGTCGTGTGGCTTAATTCATGCAATTGCTGCCTCGTGATCTGTGACGTTTTATCTCCCTTGTTTGCTCTTCGGTGTGCTCAACCCTAGGGTAAAGAATATCACACGTTGTAGGTTGCATGAACGTAAATTTTGAATTAATTTATTGTGCTAGAATATGCACACTGAGAGCCATAGTTTTAATCTCAGACAATTTGTTTGGTTCCGCGATTAGGTTCAGTCGTGCTAACAGCTGCGTTCGTTAAGCGTATGATAGCCCGCTGTGATCTGGATCATTTGTCATGTATTCCTGGTCGGTGATCGAAGTGAATAAACTGAATCATAATTCATGATTCATAATTCCTTTTCAACTCTCTAAACGAGACTGTTTTTACCTATATCTCTGTCTCCTCTTTGTTGGCGCATGGAGTGCATAATCTACACAAGCCTGTTTGGGCTTCAAAATTCCATTTTATATTGTCACTGTGCGATCTGAGGTTTTGTCTCAGTTTGCTAAATGTGTGCATTTCGATTGGCTGCGCTACGCTTTTTCCCTATGGAATTTATTTTATTTTTGGTGAGTATTACGTAATGAAAGGTCTGTTCACGGTCTCAGTTAACCAGTTTCAAACATGATCTACTGAATACTATGTCTTTTTACGTCCTCATCGGCTCATTTTTGGACTACTACTCAAAGGAAAAAGACACAAGCGCGGTGGCTGGCAAGCAATGTTTAGTCAAACACTAATCGAAAATGACTCTGCCCTTATTGGTCAGCACGAACATCAAGCCACTTTTTGCAAAGATGACGGATCTTAAGTGCGCTTTCAATTCACGCTTCCATTGCAACACGTATGTCGTTTGCATTCGGAAATCCTAGATCGGCTAAGATACCGATGACTGATTAGAATAAATGGTTTCAAATGCATCCGTAAAGACAGAAACCACTGTAATAAGAAAACAGGTGGTGTCATCACATGTATCAACTCAACTTGGAGTGGCAGGTCGGAAGTTCTTTTTGATTATTTCGCCGATGGATCGACTGCGTAGCTATTCAATGCCCCCTAGATTTTTACGACATAAAAGCACTATCATTACCATTTTAGAGTATTAGGCTTGCATTACTAATTTATAAATGCCCCCCTTTTGTAACCATTCTCACATTTCATCCTTCTTTAAAGCATTTATACCGTTTTTTGTTCCCCGACAATCGACAGTCTCCACATTATTGTTGGCGACTTTAATCCCGCATCCACTTATCCTATAACCTATTTTGGTCTAGCTGATATTTACATATCCCTAACAGGAGGTGATTCATTTTTAGACAAGGTAATTACTAATTACTGAGGATATTTAACCTTAAAACTCACAGCACCTGTTTCCACTAGTGATCGCGTCTTGGTTCTCATAAGACCCTCAGTGTACTCCCGTTCTACTAACAATGCAGTCATAAGGACGAACCAAATCCTTATTCGTCTTCGTAAGCTCACTCAATAAACAATCTTCCTCTTAAAGGTTCCATTACAACCGTTTTTGTACGGTTTTCTTCCTGTCGCTTGTTACACAATGCAGCCAACTTACTCACTGGAACACTCAACCACATGTCTAACCTATGCTATCCGGAGAAAACTCTATTTATCTGTAACGGTAGAATAACATCTCCACTGTTGAAATCATTTAGAAGACAGAATGCATGATTGCATAAATCTAGAGACACCACGGCTGTCAAGTATTGCATCAACCTGACCAAGGCTGAAGTCAAACACCTCTGTGTCTTGTGCCTCTCAGTTTCTGCAATTTAGCAACAGTAAGCAAATTTAACAAAGCATCAAATTGCTGTGTAGAAACAAATCCAAAACTTCGGATTGTCCAACGGATTTATACAGGGTAATCCAGCATTTATCCACCCATCAAGCGATGCCATCGCGACATTTTTTCTGGTTAATACTGTTCAAGTATAGGTCGTCTCGAGGGAAGAACCTTTCGAACTTTTGTGAACCGTAAAAAATCACTTACAGTGTTGGTCCCGATGGTCCTTCATCTTCTCTTTTGAGGTATGAAGCCTATTCTCTCAGTGAAATATTCATGTCGTCTGGAAATATTTACTTCCTTGAAAACCTGTTCCATACCAGACTGCTGGAACATAGTAACAATTGTTCCCATTCCCAAATCCTCTACTTCTAACGTTCTACCCAAACCCTTCCGTCCTATCACCCTAACTTTTGTTGGGCTTACACTAGCAGCATGTATTGTTCTTACGCGCATTCAGTCCTCATTTGATGTCCCTTCTAACCCCCTCCATGTTGCTTATAAAGCAAACAGATGTACGCTAAATGCAGTTTCCTCACTTGCACATAAAATTGCGAATCCTCTCTTATGTATAACTGAATTCTCAATTGACTACGTTTAATTGAAGTTAAAAGAATACTGTTTGATACGCTTTGTTTAACGGTTATAAAACTAACCGATCACAGATGTCTTGAGTGACTGTTGCATGACGTTTTCAGATCGACAACCCCAGTGCTGTTGTCACATTTCTATCTATCAGAGTACACGCTTACTACCATCCAAGATGGAAAAGCCTAATAGTTGCAAATGGATGAAAACCCAATCTATAGAAAACATTTTCCAGAATAGTTCCTCTTGTATGACCCATCTTGGGTTGATGAAACTCTTGCATCACATGATTCACCAACTGAATGCATTTCTCACCGGTTGGTTATGAGAAATACAACACATTCCAACTGTATGATGAACTATTTTACCCCCTATTGGAAATGGATAATTGCGAAAAATGGATAGGGAAAATCCCTAGAATTTCAATCACAAGATTTATTGATCCAACGAACACTTCATTTGCTTAGCCAGTAGTGAATTTCAGAGTGGAAAGGGTTCCACGCATAGTGATGAAGTGATGCGTGGGCTTTGAATAGGCATAGCACATGTCCAAATACTACTTTAAACCTCAACAATCTTGTTTTATGCTCATCGTTCAAATGTTGCATGAATGCATATTCCTTAATAGGTTTCCTTCTCCTCCACAAATTAGCAGATTGTTTATCGATTGATCTAGTTTGCTAATCCCGCTTTCAAATTGTTTAGGATTGTTGTCCAGTATGGCTAGAGGTATTACAAATATAAACCATTCAAGGAGGAAATAAGCGTTCATTGAAGCACTGTACTTTGTGAAAAGAGAGACCCTTCAAGGACACGTTAAATTGCATTTTTCGAGATGAAAACCCATCCATTCTTATTCAAATGTAATTGGACGACGTATCCTTCCATAGCGATCTATCCTGAAACCGATCGCAATGTTTGAGTCTCCATCTTCTGAAACAATCATCAACATGGGCTTCCCTTTGAATATCTCTATCTTGCTCAATCGCTGCACATCACTTGTGTCAATGTTAATTGATGTTTACATTTTATTTTCTCCCGTTTTTCGTTTCAGCATTTTTAGAGCAGGAAATCGCGTTTTTTGGTTCACCGTATAACTGGAGACTGAACACTACTTTTTTCGTTTATTTCGAACGCATGATAACGCACCCATTGATTTTTCGGATACCAGTACAATCAATCGATTACAAGGATGTAGAAGACATATACCCCATAAATCAAAATATACTCAACAAATAATCAAACAAATAATGGAAAACGAAATAAAGACATCAGAAAATAAACCGCAACGTGATGCAAAAGGGACATCAATGTTTTAACATAATAGTAGACCTGTACCCCAAGCAATGGAGGATGTGGTTCCAGGGGCATATACTTCAAGCACATTAAGACAGATCACACTTTGCTACATGTAGATATTGGTAGATTGTTCAATGTGAGATGCTGTTTTTTTCTGAAATTCTATAAACATGAAACACAGTGAATGTTAAATATGCAAGCTATCTGAAGGAAGCTGCGTTTTTTTAAACATGTGATACTGCAGCAGTCTTTAGCATCCATGTTTAAACATGCAACAAACGTTTGGCATTCTGCTATAATCTGATGTAATAATCATGTATAACAAGCATAATCAAAGAAAAACTTTAGCATTGTTCCTGAATCACTCAATCATCTAATTCTCGTTGAACTTAAAAATTGATAAGTTGTTCTATTTATAGAAACAAATAGGGTTTTAAATAGACGACTGCGCTGTGCACAGGTAGGGTGCTTCCTCATTCATCGGAAATGTATTTTCCTCCAAGTGCCACGTGACTGAGCAAATAATCAAACTGACTGATGCGAGTTGGATGCGCATCAAAAAATAAACTCAAACAGCTTAAGCGAAACGGATGTTCTAAATTGAAGACAAGTTAAGCCAAGTAAGCTCTCACTGATGCTATCCTGAAATCTGCGCACAGTACACTCGAGATTGAGATGATTGGGTTTCAGCTATATAAATAAATAAGAAATTTACTAGAAATCGGAAACACCAGCACACTATATTTTGAAAGCGCTCGTTATATGGCTCGTGTAAACGAACCATAAATCAGGATATTTCAAGTGATTTTAACATGAAAATGTATTCATTGAAACAACTTCGAATGATACATGTTGGTTCAAATTGAACAAAGCCTCGATTATTACTATAATTTGCATTACTTTTTAGAGGAAGTAATGTTGGATACATTCACTTTTAGTCCACATTAATTACCAGACATGAGGGCTAATTAAATTTAGTTTGTGGATAAAGTTCCTTTCGAGGCGAAAGAAGAACGCTCGGCAGCTCTCGGCTCTTATTGGGACCCAGCAGTTTTGCCTTTTTTCGCTAGGTCCATCCTAGCTTTGGATCTAAATCGGTAGTTCTGAATTACAAGATCAAAGTCCAGTACTATCAGCTCACAGCTAAATTATTGCAACGATTGTGGTCTCATCTTGTTTGAACCACCCAATGAACAACGTTCCTCATGTAGCTCAAAATGCGATAACTTATACAACTGTAGTCTATTAACTGTAAACTTGTTTGGATTAAAAAGAGCCACAGAATTGAAGAAGCAAACTGCAGGTGTTCAATGGTTTACGCTGATTCTGTCAAAAGGATGCATTCATTGACCACAGTGAATTTGATTTAATTTAATTTTCATTTATTGATGAAAAAACTATGTAACGTTGAGTAAATGTTACTTGCCTACATAAAACAGAGTTCCGTTTTAAACACGACTCATCATTATAGACAAGGAATTGAAAATCTCACAATAACATGGCTTGAGAAATTTTATTTAGAATGATCAACGACATAAAATTAACGCAAATTTAATGAAATAAATAGCAATAAAACTTAATGTCAAGCGGGGAAATGGCCTGTGAAAATTATCTGTAAAAAAATTTGTAGATGGCATTGGGTGCAATGGGTTACTGAAAACATGTTTAAATTTTGAACCGATGTCTCGCATTTTAGATTTTATCAATGCTTCATCTATGCACAGTCTACATTTTGAGTTGGAAAGAGACACTAGCTTCGGCGCAGTCTAATTGAATGCGCCAAGCAGTTTGTTTCCAGCAAAAAGCACCGCATTAAAATATCGGGTCTTTTATTTCGATGCAGAAACTGACGAACGAAGTTTTATTTTCTTTGCCTACTTCTGAAAGGTCAAAGAGCCTACTCCAAGTACTGCCACATAATAAACTGAAAATTCGAAAAATTAAGTGGAAATCTTGAGACTTAAAAGCGTACAATACTACGTGGTGATAAGTCGGTTACCTGTACAACTTGACCACTAGCGATAAATTTATCCGAAATGTTATATACTAAATGCATATTGCCCCAAACATCTGGAGTTGCTAACACAAAGGGGAATGAATGTAACTGACCCTTAACAGCTGTAGCAAGATCCTGTTGACCACCAGTTGGGATGGGTTTGTCGGTCTTTTGTGGATCCCACATCCTCGTTTGCTTGGTGGTCCTTGTTTACAAGATGTCCCATCACTGTAAATGTAAGCATTGCTCCTGCACCCGTGATCTAACACGCCGATTTATGCTTTTGGTAAGTTTCGCCAATTTTTTTAACACAAAAGGTGTAAAGAGAGTGGCAAGTAGATCAAACGAGCATGGGCAATATATCTGAAAGATTTATGGCGACTATTTTTTCGGTACGTTGCAGGGGGAAAAGTATAAGCGGTTACCTTTTTAATAGGTGCATTGGAAAATATCACGTATAATCTCTTACAAAGAAAATCCTTTGTAGAGCTCGTTTGTTATCATTGTTTTCAGTTTTGCCGTTCTATCAGACTTTTCAGAACAAATCGTTGCTGATAACCTTCGTCAAGGAGCGTTAATGTTATATTTTTCCGTCCCTGGAATAGACGGTCTTCTGTAGTAATTCTCCCTCCTCGATAAGAAGGGGTTTGAGCAATATTTTTCTTAAGTTTCAGAGAGACAGAAGTGAAAAAATGAGCGTACTCCAACGTTCATGTCGGTTTACATTAAACCCAGAGTTTTACCGTGGTTCCGTATCTTCTTGTAAGCCTTACATGTGGGAATGAAAACTGTCTCTGTTAAAACCTATCGAGGTGAGCGCAACGCAAAATTCTGGATAACATGTCATTTGGGAGGAACGCAAGATGTGCAACAAATTGAGGAGCTTAGTTTATAGCGATGTTCTCCTACATGCGTGTTTCTTGTTTTGTTTCTCAATGCTACATTACCCGCTTGTTTCGATTTCCATGGTAACCTTTGATAAGTCGCAACGTTCTTCCGGAATAATGGTCTTGCATCCGGTAAGGATTATCAGTAATTTAAAGTAAAACTTGGATATACTACAATAAGGTTATTAGGAACATTATCGCTATGCTCCACTCTATCTATTCCACTATATCTCACTGCAAATCCTAATCATATCCCCGTATCAAGTCCCTATAACCTGGTGCACTCACAATTTCATTCTGAACGACTTAAATTCGGTTGAACCTTATCGGCCTCAATTAGAAGGAGGAACTAGTGTGTTAGTCAAACTTGCTTTAATAATAATTCGCACTTCATCGTTATTAGCATCAAGTCAGCCCCTAATGACGATCTGTCTACATTTTTCGGATGAGTGAAGTAACCGAATTCACGAATTACTCATACGTAACAAGAGCTGTTTCACAGATAACAAACGGTTTGTCCAAATAATTAATATCCTATTTTTTATCCACTAGCTGGTATATATATTATTACGGTAAAGGTTATCACGCCGAACGAAAAATTCCGGTAAAATTTCCATGGGGCGGAAATATGCATGAATTCTCGTTGTCTCTTTTTCTGAACATGTTTTGTTTTGTCTCATGCAAATAGGCCTAACACCAGGGTTTGTGTAATGCGTGCAGGAACACAAATAGCACGAAAAACAAACATCTCAATGTAAAGAACAAAGTGAGCAGAGATTTGGTCTCTACTCTCGATCCCACAAAGTGAATTGCAATTCACAATGAACTTGTGAGAATCAGGTTGTAGGGATATTTGCTTTGTTCAATACTGAATGAAGGTCAACGATGGAACATGAGTGAAGTGATGGATTCACAAATAATAAATGGACGCGCTTCGTATTGAGACTGAGCATTCAAACATTGTCAACATCCGATAAACTAGGTTGCAAGGGCCAATGTCAGCATCGACAATAATTACTTTGAGAGGAGCATGGAGAAATTCCGGTGAACTACGTCAATCTACGATTGTTTTCGCGATTGTGCTAACTGTGGATGAAAAATGTTGGGCAGTTTATCATTAAGTTAGTGCCGAACAAAATGGAGGCATTTATACCTTCTCCTTCTACAACTGGAGACATTGGTATCATTAGGGAAGGCTCATATACGTGCCTCTAGGATACAAAAGCTTTCAGGTTTGACGCAAACAGTGTTTCACGGGGTTCAAGGAGAGAATGCAGCTCCTAAATAGCATACCAAATATTTTACATTTTAATAAGCGTTTTCCTGTTTCACGTCAATCAATAAAGTTAGGCAAACTTATTTTGCTGACACCATTACATTCTTTCTAACAATCAATAGCTAAAATGGGTCGCATTGGGCTAAATTTTTACCTCATTAACATGCACGAAGTGTCTGTCACGTTGAAACCAATTCTCGTTTGTGGATGGAAAGCCATTTTTCGCTTGTCTGTAGTGAATTTTGTTTGCACTGCTGTATAGTGTGTTTAACGTCTATCGGTTCTTTGACACAAATACCTAGACAGATTCTAGAATTTTTGGGTCGATCAAAATATTTGCAACGCATGTCTGGTTATGAATGAAGAGCAAAATGCATGATGGTTATCTGTTGAAACAACAGACGGATAAGTTACCAAAAAATGGAGAAATATCGCTCAAACCTGATACATCATTTTACGCAGCATACGTTTATTGTTTATTACACCAATTTTAAGATTGTTATCTTTTGGCTAACACAGTAACGTTTTACACCATTCACCACGAAGGTGCGTATAGATAAAAACCTCACTGTTTTGCTTATCAGTGTGCCAAATATAGAACAAAACTGAGAGCTTCGTTTGTTGATCACGTTTATTTCTTTTGAAGAATCATTTGATAAATTTCTGAAAAAATAAACCGTTTCAATTAAGCACTAATTATTTTGTACGATATCTGGCCTATAGATTAAACAGATTCTTATCTTTTAGTTATTTTGTATACATGCGAGAAACGTATGGCTCGTATAATGATGTACTGCAAAGACCTATAAACATGCGCACGAACGTCAGGTGATGAGAAGTTAAATTAAAATGAAACATAAAATGGGAACCTTGTTTTCTATTTACAATATGCATGTTTTACACACAATTGTTTTACAATCTGACTTAAATTCATTGGGACTGCAAATAAAATGAACCTTATTCTGTACTGCATTGGTGAGGTATGAAATTTTGGAAGTAAATTTTCATTCTCATTCAGAACCGGCTGGTATTGGAATTTTGATTGCACTATACAAAATGCTTCCATTTGTTAGTGAAATTATGAAATTGCGTCTATCACAAAGATGGCTTGATCAAACTGATGGAGATGAAAACCATTTCCCAACGTTGTCTTGAAAACGCTCTGAAGTTGATTGATTACTCAACGTACTTACTTCAAAATAAAGATTTTCAGGTTTTCATTCTCCGAAAGTAGTTTATGCTGACAATAATGCAATTAGTGAAGATAATTTGTCAATCAGTGCCACTTTTTGATCAAACAGAGTTTATATAAATATTTAAGATGAAAAAATTGCAAGTTTTCATGTATTCAAGTGATATAAGCAAATATCGGGATTCCCTTTTTTTCAGACTTCATGCTGTTGTTGCTTCAGCTTATATAAATGATCAGAAACCGCTCAAATATTTTAGCCAAAAATTATTCACAAGCCTGAATGCATAACGTGGTATTTGCTGATTGCTGAATTTTACGTGCTAGTCTTCGACCGGGATAAATCAAATTCTTTACGTTTGTGGTAAAATTCGTTGTTGATGTAAAGTGGCTTAAAGTCGTTTGTTTGTTTGGCAATTCAGAAATAATTTAAAAGAAACCTCGGAAAGATATATACGTGGTTGAAAACCTTGCCTGGTGACACTGCAAGCGCTGTACAGTGACTGTGACATGAAGAGGATTATACAAAACGTAACGCCTTTAATCAAATCAACCATTCCGTCTCTCAAGAGTATTGGTCAGAAAGCTAAGAATTCGTGGTTCCGGTTTCTACGTTATTATGGGCAATGGGAATGAATGTTGAAGCACTGAATTCTTGAACTGCTGAAGATGCCGTTCAATGATTATAGTATGCGTCCGATATGCCATTGGATATTTTAAATTTTCATATTGTTGTACAGTCTCAACCAACTCGGGGGCAATTACCGGAACACAGAATAAGGTCAGTTCGCAAGTTAACTAAAACGTTCTTTAAACATTAATTGTTCGAATTTATTCGCATTCAGTACTTGTCAAGTGCACTGCAGATCCGGTGGTTTCTGGTCGTAAACTTACTACAGAACGCTCCTGAGTGCTTAAGTTATTGCACTGAATGTGTTGTATCGAATTAATTCTTGTCATCTTTTGGGACATAGTTGACGTATGCCACAAAGAAGTTTGAACGAGAAGGACAACCAGAAGATGAACACGCCGAGTATCGATGAGGAGCACAGACGACAAACGTTTTGTTCTGATGTAATTCAAAAGTCTATCACGTCATTGCGTTTTAGTTAAATTTATTCAATACGCAAACGGAAACTCGAGCTAATTTATTCAGTAATGTTACTCCAGAACAGTTACATTCTACGTGTTTTTGCAACTCCCGTAAGATCAACAAGTGTTTTATACGTTTGCAATGAAACTCTTAAGTTTTATTGAAAATTTTCATCAAACGTTATTTTCTATTCCACGTCAAAAACAAAAAAAACATGTTAAACAAATTGATGAATAGCTGTAAAATAAGACGAGAATAAGAATTATTAGACTATTTTAAGTATTTGGCAGATTTTTCTAGTCCATAGTTTTAATATCACTTTCTAAATCTGGATACGGTGCATCTTATTCACATGTTTTGTTATTTAGTTTATTATTCAAAGAAAATCAACAGCTCCTAGTTTTCTAGGACAAACTTTACTCTTTTCATTTATGCTGTATAAGCCACTTTTACTTTCTTTGTTAGACATCGTTCTTCCTTTTGTTGATCAATGATCATTTCTCTTACAAAGATTCTGCGAAAATGGCAGGCGGAACCACGTCACCAACTGTTGTTTTTTCTCCACGATTACCGACTCCACTAACTTAACTATGTACAGAAATGTGAATTTTTAAAATGCCATTCGGGCTTTGGAATAAAGAATAATAAAACATTCTCACTCTTTTGAGATTTAACTTGTGTGAACGATTGACCGTAAGCATGAAACTGTTTTTCAAAAGTATTCGGTTGCTTGTGAATGACCCAATTCTGTGTTTAGTAGTGACACTCATTGCTAATGAATCTTTATTTATTGCAGCACCTCTACTGTTGTTTTAACACGATAATCGTAACTCTTTTTCTTAATAATCCCTCATCTCGCCTCATGTAGATGTGCAGGAACAATTACCCACCATTTTTTCAAACGTTCCTTAACCTGGCTCGTTATTATCTGCAATTGCGTGATCTCCACTGTAATCTCAGCTTTATAACATCCGGACTACCCTATTTACCAACAAATTGCTGCTGAATCATTAGCGTTTCCCGACCATAATCTACCATAGATTGGTCCATCCAGGAATCATCACCAACGTACTTTTTACGATAACTGTCATTCCGATTTGGTCCAGCTATGCTCGAGATCAATTTAATTCTGCATCGTCCTTCTTTTTCTCTTGCTGCCCTATGTTTTGCATGCAACCAATCACCAGTTAGAGTCAATATTTAGTTTCGTCATATCCGGTAACACTCGCTCTTGTGCGGAATACAAGTCGGTGCTTGCCCTCCGTTTTCCACGTTCGTAAGCAACAAAAANATGAATCTTACATGCACTTGGCTTTCCCTACTCCCTCAGTGTGTCGGAGAATTCTCCTTCGTATACGTTGTGTTTGGATGCAGCTATGAACTCACAAGCAAAGTTAAGTTTCATGACTGTGGGTATCCGGATCAATATCACCTTAAATTAGGAATGCATCACTGGGTAGTGTCTGTTCACACGTACATTTCATTGATGGTGACATACGCAGGGATGTATAATTGACTACAGGGGAGACGTTCTGACCGCGCTGTTAGCTAGTGTGACGCCATAGTAACCAAAATAGAGTAGAAGTTCATATTGATTTTTGCTGTGAACATATAATAACATGCTGCTCAGTTTACTGCACGGCGTCTTACTCACTGTGATTGAGAATAAATCAATTTACCTCTAGGCAGATCACTATTAACCCGGACATTCGAATACCATTCGGACAGACTCAGTTGTGCTTACCCGTGCGCATTATAACCTCACATAGTTAATTTCCATTAATAACCATGAGGGCCTGTTTCGAGATTAGCAACCGTCTTTCGAATTTCTCCCACTAACCTTTGTTTCAGTAAAATATCTTTCATTTTATCCAAAATTGAATAGAACTTTGTGCTAATTGCTCAGTGCTCAGTGAATTCATTCACAAAATGGCTCACCCTCATGCACGCCTCCATAGGTCCCGTTTTTAATAAAACACGCTTATTTTGATCGAATGAGAAATCAACCTCGAAAATGACTTAAATGACACAAACAAGGTACATCATGTGTCATTGAGATAAACTATTGGAATTAAACAATTTATGTAAAGTCATGTTCAAAAATGTGTACACCAAGTCATCTAACAATATTCGCTTTTTTGATATAAGACAGGTGTAGCCATAAATGAGTTGATATTCGAATAAACGTTTTACTTAATAATTTGGAATCCAACCAGTGGTGTGCGATTTTCCCTTTCACTCTGTCTTTGCACAAAATCTTTGTTCACGCAGATAGGAATAAAGAAAATGTTAGACTGACATATGAAAATTGTGAGGAGTATCTTGCAGACCACAATCACTTGAGAATTAACGCTGAACCCTGATTGTTTATTCGAATATTTTATAGCTTCAGATTTGCATTGCACATAAATCATGCAACAAATATTTTTAAACTGTCTCACACGCTCTCTAATGAGGAATAGGTACATCTTACAAAGCTGAATATACTTAGGTGGTGATGCGGGTATTAACCGTATCGATTCTACCTAGGTAAATTACTTGGGGACGAGACATTACTGTTTTCGTTAAAGGAAGTCAATCGTAATTTCTAGAGCTCTGTGAAAGTGATATTTAGTTAATAAAGGATTGAATGCGTTTTTTGCAACATAGAATTTACACTTCGTTGAACGTTCCGTTCATCGTCATCGTTTTGTTCAGTGCTATGCTAAACGATTATAAATTGTTTTCATTTGGAGGTGTGCATACAGATTTTTCCAACAAGATTTTCACATCAAAAATGAGACTAAGAGTGAGTAAATAATTTCTTTTGACCCTACTAGACATGCTCAACCTCCTCAGATGCGGTCTTCTAAGCAATCTTAGTATACATATCAACGTTTAAATTATTTATTGATCTCCGAGGTTTACCAGGATGTCCATATTAAAATAAAAAACATTCTCAGCCAGGAGCCATCTAACGCTTATGTTACCAGTACAGGGTTCATTATCAGTTTGTGATGAGGATAAAGATTTCAGCCCCACAGAAATAGGAACTACTTTGCGCCTAAACAACCAACTAAGGAAATTCTTACAGTAAACAATTTTTTCAAATTTGATTCAATGATGTATTCAACCAATGTAAAAGAAGTGAATCTTTTTAAAAAACTCATTATTATCATTATAAATATTAGTATTCAAAGACGATGATCTGAACCCTCACCGTCAAATACCTTTTGTTCAGTAAAACCAACAATTACCATCCATTGTTGGACGTTCAACACATCTCTGTCCATTCAGACTTGATTTTTGCTTTGAAAAACCAGTGGGCAACTGTCCCTTGTAGAAAGTCATATTTCAGTGGAAATGTTTACAATATGATGGTATTAGAGTTTGAATTGAATGCAATTAAGATGAACTGTGGATTCTTTAATGTTCACCACGATAAAACGCTAGAAGCGTCATTACGATCATTGCCCACTGGCCTCAGATAATCAACGAGACAGTCTGTTCAGTTGTCCCTAGGAATATAACAAAAACGGTTTTCTTCCGGCATGAATTTAGGAAGAAATGCGGTCGATATAAACGTGCTTCTCACTACTCTACGATTACCGTTTTCTTCCAAAACGTCTGTCGGCACATCAGAAAACGAATATAACAACATCGCCAAATTGAGCAATGATCACTGATTCTGTCTTGGATGATTGATGTGTTGCTTACATAGGTTAAAATATAAGATACAACTCCAAAGGAAACACCAGCCATTATACCTTAGACAAGATAGGAGGAAAAGTGTTCGTTATCCAGTAACTACTCACACAGGTAACACTGGTTCAGTCATTAAATAAGCCTCCTCATTTGATTTTAAGTAACGGCAATGTACGGGACCACTCAGAAACATTTGTTGAAGCTACGTAGCCTTGATTAATGCAATTTCGTTCAAGAAACACCAAAATCCATAATGCAGAAGAAGTTTTACACATATGCAAGAAGATAATACTGGTGAATAAAAAAACGTTGAATATTTGAACTTTTTCTTTCTGATACATAATCTTATAATTTTACCTTATAATTTTGTCTGCCTCTCTAAGATACAACTGAACGAAATATGAAAATTTTTTAATTGCATTGCAGTACCGAATTGATCTTTTTAAAATATTTCATTGCTGATACTGAAAAGGTAGTGAACCAAATAAATGTAGGTGGCTATACTGGGCTTTTTAATACGTAATAGTGTTTCAAAAGCCACGAGTTGCATGTAAAATTATAATCACGTCAAACAACGGAGAAGTTGGCTTAGTGTAAATAAGTTATACTTTACTTATACGAAACCGTTTTAAATTAAGTCGTATGTATGTAACTCGCAATACCGTAAATTTAAAAGAAGTAGTGAGACAGGCAGATTACTTGAGGAAAAAATTCGGTGGATGTAGGCTCATACTGAGTGCACAATGACAAACATATGCAAACTGTAAGAAATGTTCCAATTTGGACAATTATTGCGTTGATAATTCACAGTATTTTGAGCTCATCTACTACACAAACTGGGATGAACATAAATCATTGTGGTGAAAATGGATATTCCATTGTCTTATGTTTTGTTCACAAGCTAACAGAAACTTCTATATGTCATACCTTTTCACAGCGGAAAATTATTTTGTGATTAAAGAGGTTTTCTAATGAGTGCGTAATCGTTTGGTGCCTTTGAAAGATTTGCTTCCTTTCTGAGGTAATAAATGACCCAGTTTTCTAAATCAAAGAAGCAACTGACATGTGGCAATCACATCCGTTGTGCAACGATTTATGGTTCGTTGGATGCAGTTTGGGATGACGATCATTCTAAACCTTGATGTGTCAGGATGATACTTGCTATTTGCCATGTTACTCAATCACCGTTTACTCGTTTGCATTTGAACCAGGCATTCCCCGAGACGGTTTGCGGGTAGCAGGATAGTGTTTGGGTTCCAAAAATCATCGGTCATTGATTTTCAATTAAAAAGAACCAATCATTCGACAAGTAATGATATTCGTGGCACTCAATAAATAGATGTGAGTGGTTATTCAAGCACGAAAAGTAGGATGGTCTTAGATACTCATTACTAGCATTCGCTGTAGGTGCAATAGAGCCGTTCTACCCCTATGGAAGGTCACCAACTACTCGTATTATTAGAATCTATCCAGACTCGATCTTCCTTCGAATGATGAGGTTGCACTCCGATTCACTGATCATTCCCAAACTCACTAGATGTTGCGTTCACAAAAGATGTGAAGCTCAATAAAATGGAATTTATCTGAAACAGTAATATTTCTATCTGAAAATAGGTCAAACACTCAAGTTATGTTTCATTCGATAGAAATTCTTTGAAGTTTAGATAACGTTGATGAAAATGTGTTGGATTTAATATACGGGAACAACAGCGTGACGAACAATGTGTTCTGTGGGACTAATGAAACGAATTACTTTATATTCAATATGCGGTAACGACTCACTCAATCATTAATTCGTGAAACTGAGGAACGTTTGTATACCGAAGTGTGAAGCGAAAATCGACATAGCTTACACTGCGTTAAAGTCAAGTCCAATAGCTGCAACATGTCCTTAATATGGTGTTACTATTCCAAAACCAAATGGTATGGAGTTGTGGACTAAGGAATGTATATATATATATATATATATATATATATATCTATATATACAATAATATTTCCTTGATACAGCAAACTAAAGTGACTGAAGATACACGCTTCCACATGAGTTTCGTCCTAAATTTGATCAGAAGGTTCTGTTTATAACGTGGATATTCCAGTGATCAATTCAGAAGAAAAAAATGGCTTTGATTTGATTATAATCATCATCCCTAAAAATGCCCATGTATTCCTGTCCCCGCTCCAAAATAACTGAGGCAGTTGGGCATAGGTGAACGATCCCCTCTTACTTGGCATAAGTAACACCATACGTTTATTTTATTTTCAGGTTATCTCCAGAAGATTGCGTTCACTTCTGTTGACAAACAATTTGTGATGAAATCGAGAGTAAAAATAGTTTTCACTGGAAAAAAGTTAAATTTTGACAGTGAAATTCAAATAAACTGCGGTATCCTTTGTATTTCATCGAGCTATAATTATCAAGTGACTTATAAAAGAATCGTAACAGTAACTATCAATCATGTGTCTCATTCAGAGGTCAGTTATCTCACATATCTGTCCATTTTCCAAGAAACGCTATTTGTTCATTAGAGTGAGTGAGGTATCCATAGGGGTGTTGTGATTCGTATCGGATTAGTTGTATTCACTTGTAATTTTTATTTCACAAACAACTTCATTGATTCATTGAGTAAGATGATAATACGTTGATATCTATAGTAAACAGTATCTAAAAAGTAACCCATTCCCAACTTTTCCACAAAAAGTCGTCTGTAGCAAGAAATCTGTTAAGGGTGACCACCGTTTGAAAATTGTGCGCTGAAAGTAAAAGTCAGCTCTGAACCGCACCCTTTCAGCTGCTTAACTTCGGCCTGTTGTCTCTACTCGTAGAATCGATGTGGACAGACAATCACATGGTTGGCATACCAGCTCTGTCCCACAAACTGTATAGCAGTTCCCTTGCAGTTGCGGTAAGAGGTACATAGACAGAACCAACCGTCAGTTATCAAGACAGATGACCGAACACATTCCAAAGATGTTGCTAAACTGGACGACGCATCCCACACCTGGTAATCATGTGGTCACACGTAACCCGGGGTCATCAACTGCAAAACATCTCACGGTAACCGAGCACATAATTGATCCCGCTTTCTCTTAAACCGTTGTTACATCCCAGTAATGCAAAATATTTGGCAAGACAGAGCCGTTGCTAATGCGATTACATCATCCCATTCTGCGAACCCAAACATTTTGAAACAATACGTTCACTTGCACTGGAGCTGACCAGGTGATTTTAATTCCAAATAACTCCTATCTGTCTCTATATGTCCGTTCGCTAGGGTTTACAAATGGATGAATGTTCTATGATTGTTCTTGTTTGTTTTACATCGATGATTGAGAAGATTAAACGAAATATTATTATCTCGCGAATATTCAGCGCACTCCGGAGAAGGAAAACCCCATTTCAAAGAAATAGCTGTTCATAAGGGGGACTATTCAATGTTCAATGTTCAATGTTCTTCA
>UZAN01041571.1:4419-18704 GCA_900618425.1 Echinostoma caproni
GTTGGTGAAATCCCTGTTTTCGAAGGATAAAAAACAAAACAGCCATAAAAAGCACCAAAAATGATGCGAATACATCTGTTCGTGTTGCGCGTGAGTTTTTCCTCTATTTTTTCCCATTTACACCCTATACTCCTTCCATTTTTTCATTTGGATCGTTGTTGGATTGGGATAATGCGTGTGGTCAAGTTGGTTATGGATAGGTGCGTGTGTGTGTGATCTCAACATATTGTGACCAATGATGAGGTCAGAGAACATGCACATAAATCTATACTAACCAAAATAATTGCCATACCACGCTTTGAATAACTCGGGCACACAAACTACGCATGCCTGCACATAGAATTACATCAATTAGTACAACGCATTAATCCTTATCCTGCTCAGAATACCTTTCTTCTTAGTCATTAGAGAACAGCTAAAGGATTAAAGGTTAAAACGGAGGCATTGTGTGCACAAGCCTGTGTCTACTAAACTGACGCCCATTGAATGACCAGTAGTGCAGGTCAGGTGAAAGAAGAGCCTTGTACGTCTTTACTCAAATGAAAAAAGCAACTGGCAGGGCACAGAGGAAGACAGAAATACATGTGAGTGAACCAACGGTAACCAGAAAGGTAAATATCACTTTCTCTAATGGGGTATGATTTTAGCATCGGACTTGATACGCGTCTCAGTCCGGACAGTGAGCCAAAAAAGGGACGGTATAAGAATCTGGATGAGGAAATTAGTCCACGATTTGCTAGTGAGCAGAATACGGTCAGGAACAAGTTTGGACAACTCAAACTCTACGATGCATATGGAACAGCTTACCGCTTCCGAGTAGATGTTCAGCGGAGTCATTGGATTGATACTGAGCAGGCACGACCCGGACGCGTTGGTACACACTTGTCCGGATCCGAAGCGTTGAATTAATGTGTGAGTGACGCTTAACTCGTTCGGGAATCGTAAATCGGCCACGTCTTCAACACGATCAAAAGATGGTGGATTGGCCTAAATAATGGAGGGGAGGGAGGGAATACCGAAATAAACGGATTCACAAGATTGCCTAAAGGGAATCATATCGAAAAGGTTTGTTGGAACGTAATAACACCAAGACCAGAAACATCACCGGTCGCAATTGAATGTGTATTTATCCAAACTAAACCATTCCCCAACTCAAGAGAAAAATAATAATGGTAAAATGAAGCATGCCTTTCTGGATCGTGGTCAGTCGCAAGGCATCTCCATTGTAGTCGGTCAGATTGACTTTGAACGGTCCAAATCCTTGGATGAACGCAGCATCTACTGCGGGGTGGGGGCAGGGAGAAAGGAGGCAAAACATGTTCACCACCTAGAACATCATCATCATGATTATTTTTCACAACGTGACTTTCAGTGTTTGGGTCTATGTGGCACACATTCAAGGCGAGCGGAATGTTACATAGCCGAATGTTAGGATTTGTAGGGTTCGGCAAAATCTGCACAGGTAGGATACGTCTTGGAGACTGATACCGACGAAACGAAAACGTTTAACAGCGTAATCTGTAGTGAAAAATCAATACAGCATATTTTTCGATGAACCGAACTCAAGAATCCCATAATTATCGATGATTAGGGTGATCCATCGATGCATCACTCGTACCGTTATTACTGACCCACAAATAGACCTTTAAGTCACATATACGAGAGCGACAACAACTTTAATGTTACACGACCATGAGGTTAGTGACCAAGTGATTAGGTCACCAACTCGTGTCCCGAGTTCGAACCGCTCCACCGGCGCCCGCCTTTGAATGGCCGTGATCCTACTTCTTGAATGTTGACTGTACATTTGGCGATGGTGGCCCGGTGGTAACGTCACCAAATTATTACCCCGGAGGACGAGTGTTCGAATCCCACCACCACCGCCTGACTGTCCGAATTTGTGTGTTGTATGGCAGCCCTTTGATTGGCCGCTTCCCCCTTACTGAAAATTGTCATTGTGCATTCAATAAAAGCAAAAATTGAAAAAAATATTCAATGGATAAAAAAGGAAGTAAAAAGATATTTGCTATTTATTCAATGTAACAACGGTGGTGCCGGTGCCTTTTGATCGCTGCAAATAATAAACATTGTTCGCGGTGTAATTTTAGTATAGGTACCCTCTACCACCACCACCTGCCCCTTGTTATCGTTATTATTGTTGTGGCGTTGGCACCATACTTGTCTACAAGCCGATGTTATATATATATATATATATATACACCCCGAAAATAAATCTGGCAGCCAACAGACTAAGAGTGATGAAGAGCAATTCAAAAAGTAGTACATGGGTTTATCAGTATTTATCTATCGCGAAATTCAGTAGATGAATATTCTAAAGAAATATCAACAATGAGACAATTAAAACGGTTTTGTGGTACGCAACTACGAGAACGCTTTGAGAAGATAGCAAAGTAAGTTGCCACCTGATTCATTTGATGGTGAGTCATGCCATTTTAGCACAGTTAGAAATGGTTGCACAAAATTAACTAGTCTATATGAAAGAAAACGGAAAAATCTCGTAATCAAAAGGGAAAAGAAATCGAATTAATACACAGTAGACCTTTATCAAATAGGGAAGGAATGAGAGAAGCCCTGATTTCTGTAATAACAGACCTAGTTACGGCCCTCTCTTTATCTTAACGCAGACTGTTTGGATGTGTAATGTGCGTCTGCTCGACCATGTAAAGCACATGCATGAACTGGTATACGATTCTTAAACTGGCCTGTTAAAATATTATCAGCCTCCAGTAAGGTATATGAGGCGATGATTTCGAATTCACCGGTTCATTACAATGAAACAACGAATGGCGAACCGCTGCGTGGGATGTTATGGGGGGATCCACAGGCGTTTCAGGATGGTGAAAGACATTCAAACCTTCATTACTCACAATGTGATCTCCTTTCTAGTACCATCTTTAGCTGTGCAAAAGCTGCCCAGGGACCTAGAGCTTTTGGATATCTTTAGCTGACCACCACAATAGTCCAGAGGAAGGGAATACATTCATCTGACAATTTTGAAATACGAATGGATACTTAGATCGCAAAGCGGTTCAAAGTGTTCTATTTCGCCTGTTCGCCGAGCTTGGCAATTTGTTTGTTTGTTTCATCACCAACCGAGGTGAAATCATCAGTGCTTGTGAAGTGGTTCAAAGCGTGGATTGACTGTGAATTGTGATCTAGAGAAAGTGATGTCATCGGCATATTTTAAATCAATATCTTTGTTCCATGGGCGCCGTTCTTCTTCACCACTTGCTAGATCGGACAAAGCCTTTTGTAGAGCATGTCCTATGGCGAAGTTAAAAAAAGGAATGCCGATATGGAGCAGCTTTGTCACACTATTTTAAAGAC
This sequence comes from Echinostoma caproni, assembly GCA_900618425.1. Taxonomy (NCBI): domain Eukaryota; kingdom Metazoa; phylum Platyhelminthes; class Trematoda; order Plagiorchiida; family Echinostomatidae; genus Echinostoma; species Echinostoma caproni. The sequence goes on from UZAN01041571.1 coordinate 7,768, forward strand.
GGCAAGGACTGATCGAAGCTGGCTATGAGCCCTGAACTCCAATGAGGTACAACTCTTTGAGGATATATCCACTTCTTAGACACTCCATTTGCCAACTCCATAGTGCGGTCCTATCAGTGAAATTTAAGGCGGTACGGATGTCTAAGTATACAAGGCTCACTTATCTATGGAAAGCGTAAAAATCCTCTGGCAAATACTGGAGGGTGAATATTCGATCGATGCATCCAAAACAGACACCAGTCTGTTATTCACAGATATTGAAAAACCTGTGGGCGAGGCGGAGGGACGAACACCATCAGCTTTGTGCTACTGGGATTAGGCTTATAGCATTGTGATCCGCACAGTTATTCAGCGGACTCTATTTGAAGACAGAGAGAACGGCCGATTGCCCCCACCAAGAGGGTAACTGTTCAGGATGGCAAACTTTAGAGTAAATAAATTTCATTTCCATTAAATGCTACATTCGGCCATTCGACCATAGAGCAGCGAGACGACTACTGCAGCCCGGCGCATTGTGATGTTTCAGTTATTTTATTTCACTATAAATCTTCGTCTCAGAAACTGCGTTTGTTGAGACCGATCAAGCGAAGTGTGCCTGGACAGCTGTGAGGCATGACTCTAGGCGTCAGTTAAACCGTGCCTTCAAACGCACCAAACAGCCTGCAAGACAAAGTTTTTCACTGTGAACAGGTGAGCCATATTGCGTCATAAATTGCTTAACTCACACCCAGAGGTTTGCTACAAGTGATCCGGATGAGGTGAAACAGCTTAGGGAGTTTTCATTTGATGGGAGAACGTCCCATCTCTGATGCACAGCAGAACTACGAGATTTCGCAGTCAGTGCATAGTCTTGTGCTGTGGAGTTTTGTTGTGTAGGCTGCCAGAGCAGATTGACCAGCTTGCGCCAATAAGTCGTAGAGACTCAGCGAAAATTTACGTTGTCACGAAACGACGTGTTAGGCCACAACTAAGATATAACCGGAGTAAAAGATAGTGCTAAAGTTTGATCCGCAAACCTGTACGCAAATCAACCGTCTGTAACTAGCTCTGATGTGGTCGATTCGAGTCCATCGCTGACTCCAGAAGGGTGGAGGCCTAGTAGTGTGCCGCAAATTAGAGCAACAAAAGCTCGTACTGATTGGAAATACCAGAGAATAAGAGCACCAAACCAAAAGCCATTCATCATTTTATTAACAAACAGAATCGGGCAAAAAAAGGCGTATCAATGGAACACAGACGATCTAATCTAGCATTAATATATTCTACTAAAATCGAGAAATCAGCCAGGATGGATTGCGGCAAAAATGCGTGGTAAAAGACACCTTTGAATACATCTGTGGGTACATAAACAGGGACAATAAACAAAAAACGTTCATCAGGGCACCGAATCCTCAATTTACAACAAACATAACCGAATGTCTCCGGCGATACAATATCGAAGCGCGGTCGTGCTCTCTCAATCAAGGACGCGGTAACACCAGTGATGCCAGAGGCCAAACCCTAGAGATTTATGAGCGAAAATTCGGATACTTTTACGCCTCTGTCGCTACGAAAATGTCCAGCTTCGAATCATGGTGTGCCAGCATCAAATCTCATACAAGGATTTGCTTGATGCGGTTGTGTACTTTATCACACTGCAGGGGTCACGACCACAGGTGACTTCCCTTCAGAAACTCGATGTTGGTGTATGTGTGGGATGATGGAACTGTAATAATTAATCATTCCCAGGAATATCTGCAAGGTAGTGACATCAAGTGCGACGGGTATGCTGGCGATCGCTTGTAGTTTTTCTGTGTCCGGTCGCCGTCCTTGACTGTCGACAACAATGCCCAGGTATTTCAAAGTGGTCGAAAACAGCTGCCACGTCTCAACATGTAATGTGAAATCGTATTCCCGTAAGCGCTGGAGCAAGAGTCAAATCAACTCAAGAGTGCACTTTATTCGTGCTATGTGAACAGAATTTTCAGTGAAAAGAATGTCACTTTTGCTTTGGCATACACGCTATTTAGAATGAGTTAAAAGATATGACAAATAGTCACTTAGATGATGAACAGGAGACTGAGAACGCATAAAAAATGAAGAAAATTTTAAAGTGAAAATTTACATTAGACTGTGTATAAGTTCATTTGATTATTGTCCACTGGAAACCAACAAACGTGAAACGTAGGGTACAACGGAGTTGTGAAAAGCAGTGCTATCAGTGTAAAAAGGTTTAAATTTATTGCGGGTGACAGAAGTTGAAATGGAGCAAGATAGGGTTGAGTGCAAAGGATGTGATGAATCGGACAAGATGGAGTCACACAGACGGGCACACGCGTTCAGGTGTTGGTTGACAATTGAATCAATCAGCTCATCATAAGATACAGTTATATATCTAGAGATGCTTTCAGAGAGCGTCTAATTAATATGAAATCCTTAGACAGGAGACCGGGAAAGATAACGAGAGAGCAGTAGGTCTATTGGCATAAAACGCATGAGAAAATAAATTTAGAGATGATGTATAATAGCACCCTCACATGCCAAAGGCGTAAAATATGAAAGATCAACTTTCTGACTTTAAGAAATGTTTCTTCTACGTGATAGGACCACTTGAGGTCAGCAGACAGGAAACATCCAAGATATTTGAAGTTTTGTGATTTTTTCAACTTTGACTTTATTGATTAAGATGTTGGGAACAGATGAACCAGAAAGTGTTGATGACCTACGGTCAATGAAAAACAAAACTTCAATGCATTTGATCGAGCTTAAAGAAAGATTCACACCATCGGACCACTCAGAAATGGAACCTATGGCTGATTGAAGGGCTGTTGTCGTGGTATGCACCACCAACAACTATGTCATCAGTATATGTAGATGTGAAAATAATTGGGGGGAAAGCAAGTTTTGGATATAAAAGGAGAACAGAAAAGGGGATAAAATTGCACTCTGCATTACACCCTGTTTTAAAGTAACAGTGGAAGACCTATTACCATTGAGACAAGTGAGTTGACGTCGGTCGGTAAAATAGTCGTGCACCCAATTCAAAAGATGTGGCGGGAGATTATGTTGCTGTAGCAGTGACAATAGGATGTTTCTGTCAACAAATTTGAACGCGTTTTTGTGGTCCAAGGAAGAAAACATGAAAAATTTAATGTTTTTGGTCTATTGTGGATAAAAAAGTGTATAAGACAAGCAACCGCATCTAAAGTAGAGTGGCTCTTACAATAAGCAAACTGACTGGAATCACGAAAATCAAGATTACAGGATAGATGCTTAATAATAATTCGCTCATAAATCTTAAGTTATACAGGATATGAAGCAATAGGCCGAAACTTACCCTTTTCTTTCTTAGGTAATGGAGTGATGCGAACATCGTGCCATGTGTTAACTAGTCTTCCCTCTGACAGACATGTATTGAAGATGAATGAAACGGTTTGTGCGAGGTGCTTTGCGCATGTTTTTAGGACCACTGGGGATAACCTATCAAGACCACAGGATTTATCTCTCTTGACAACATTTACTTCTTTTAAACTTTGCTCTGTTGTGACAGTCACAGGACGGTGGAACTCAAGTGACGTTGTATGTGAACTCGGTAAAGATTCCACATTTTTCACTGCAGCAAAAGATTTGTTGAGCTCCTTGATGGCACATGAGACAGTAGTAGGTAAAGTTGACCGAACACAGAGCAACTTCAGTTCGTTCCACAACTGATGGCAGGATTTGTCTCCTAGTACGGCGTCAACATACAATTGATTGAGATGGTCTATATCGCTCTTGATACGAAAGTTAGCAGATTTGACCGTCAGTTCATCTCATGAGCGATACGCCCTTTCTTTCAGCCCACGTAACCATTTGAGTCTATCAGACATGAAGCGCCTGGACTGCCGGTGGATCCTTTCTTGAGGACAGGACACATCATGACCATAGTTGAGATAATTGATAGGTTACTCACGGAAGACTGGAATATCAGGATCAGAGATTAGTTGTAATTTCCTACCGGCAACGATGGACCTTAATTCCGTGAAATTGGCCAGATGACCTTGTCGTATACGTTTCTTACGTGCAGTATTCTTCGTGAGGACTGGTTGCTTGCATTAACCATTAGTTGTAGGTAAAACTTAAATGAGACAGTGATCGGAATTTCTTACTGGTCCACGTTTGAAGACACAGAAAAAAGATGGTTTGTTAACGAAAAAGTGGTCCAAGAAGGCATCGTTTCGAGTGGAAAAACTAACATTAGTCTGAAGGGACGTAAGTGTGTAAAAACTCACATCCGATCTGTTAAAATCATCAGCAACGATGAATACAGATGTGACAGATTTCTCCAAAATGATTGGATAAAATACATCCAGGAAGGTAGACAACTCACTAGGAGCACAGTCGGAAGTGATGTATAGATTTGAAAAGATGATCGAAAAGTGACGCGGGAGAAAACGTGGTTTACATTCCACAGTCATACAAGAAATGTTTTGTGTACAGTGAGTGAATATGCATTTGGTGGAGTTACACCACGACCGGCGGACATATGTGATGACGCCACCAACTGTAGTTCTCCGTCCTGGTGGACTATCTGCACGAAATAATTGGAAGCCTTTGATCTGAACCAATTCGTCCTCGACGGATTCTAGCAACTAAGATTTTTGGAAAAGTAGCACACAATTATTGGAGTACTGTCCGTAGCGAATCAGAAGACCAATATCCGATAGCTTAGAAAGAATTGAGCAGACAAGCGACGACAGAATGACCGGAAAACTAAGGCTCTTTAGGTTTCGGTGATCAAGTGCAACTTTCCAGCCAGAGTGAGGTTTTCTATGTGTACCAATTGAATTTCTGATGATCTTTTTGACCTTATTTCTCACAAAACGAGAAAAAGCACGTAAGGACGATGCGTTGATATATTCCACGGATACTTGTACGAAAATTAAACTGAGCGCGTTGTAGTTAATCATTGAGGTCGTCGTAAATGATACAAAATTATATCCACAAGCAGTGTGATGAAAAACACCAAAGCTCCAGGGATAAAAAAGACGGCCAATTTCAAAGGCCCCGCACTGGAGTGCGATGTTGCTCACGCAGAATGCTGTCTGATGAAGCTATAATATTCTCATTCAAAAGCAAAAGCGGATGGGAGTTCCCTGTGGAGTTCCTACCTGGACGAGAAAAGTTACCGGAAGACGATCCTTTGAGAGTCTAGTAGCGAGTTAGAAGATTTTTCATTAGTGCATACATGCAAGATGGTCAAGTGAGTAGTATGCTATCATTTCACCAGTGGTGTGCTAATACTGTTCTTCGTTTGTACTGCTGATCAGACAAAGCGTTGGGAGAAGCATATACCCAACGCTTCACGTTTCTTTTGTTACGCATTTGACGAAAATCATATGAAACACTACTTCAGGCATGTTGTCACTCTGCATGAACACTATTCTTCAACAATAAAGCAGCGGAAAATGATGGAGAAACAGCCTGAACATAACTGGCGACATATTTCGATATCGGTTTCTTTGCAACATAGGCCATAAGAGACAGATGATTGCTTCAATAATCGTGGGGTGATATTAATCCACTGGGCGGAAGGAAACAATCCTGGAAAAATGACATTGCTCTTTTCACAGTATACATGCACAGACGGTACATTGCTTTGAAAGACTCTTTGATTAGGTTCAGTTTATACAGTCTCGCATCCCTCCCGTTAACAACAGATGAGTGATCAGGCGCCAAATTTCACGAAATGTCGTTCAATAAGGCTGCAATTTGTGAATCTAGCGGTGTATGTGTTTGAAGGACAGAAAAAAAGTGCTCACTAGCAGAAAGATATGCACGCGCGCATGCATGCGCATCATTAAGGACACACTTTACAAAACATATAGATTGGTAACCGGTGAAGTTCGTTCGACCATGTCGCCGGACCGGATCGATCGGAATAGCAGCGCGAAGATGCGCTTGTTTCGGAGGTCGATGTGAGTGGAGTGACACTGAACGGTGAACAATGCATGAAACCAACCGCTCGTTGGTGAACGAAAAATTTCGTGCAGCAATTTGACCAGTATCACCATGAAAGACATTAAAGGAATGACCTAACAAGTGTGAGAAATAATGGGTTTTACCGGAAGCACACGTCGGAGATAGAATGAAGAAAAAAGACAAAACTAGGAAGCTTTGGGAAAATGTGACAACTGCAATCAGTTTGCATTCCGATCTCGCGCGTTCGTAGAATCTGGCATGGAAAAAGTTTCTGACTACGTGATTGACAAAACGATGACCTGATTATAAAGAACAGGGATATACCGGTGACAAAATTTCAGCAATCCGGAGCGGGAGCATTGTAGTGCACAAAGTCCCTCCTGAGTGCTCAAACACCATTTGGGCAGGTAGGCGTTTAAGCTGTCCTGGCCCACTCTACTCACACCTCGATGATCGCAGGAGTGAACAAAGAACTTCATGTTCATCGTGAATCTGACTTACGGTTTCATGATGAAGTCAATCCCAGAACTCTGAGATGTGTGTGTGTCATGACAATTTTATTCTTACTTTGAAATACTTATTGTGATGTACCTAATGGCATGAATAGGAAAATGAGCCAGTTCACTACTGCGTATCTAAAATGTGTTCCGTGGGGCTATTCAAACAGCTAGGCTGCTAGTAGTTTGTACCGCATTGTGGATCATTATGAGTATACGGAGTGCCCAGTCTAGCCTTCAATGAGCTTCATTTTTAATAAAAAAAATATGACTTAGTTCACTTTACCCCGAGTCTTGTCCCTCTAGAAAGCTTTAGAGTCAATCATCGCAAATAACTCTGCAGTCAGTGGGAACGCCTCGAATCTCTTTATGTCCATCAATACAGATTCCACCGTCTCAAGTTCACTGGTGACATGGTAACTCACAAGTCACATACTTGGTTCTTCGCGTTCAGTACGCAAGGTTCCTGACGAAACTTTTCGAGTCTAAACTCTCCTTTGTGTTTCATCACTAGCATGGGAAACTACCTCAAAGACTGGTTAACTTCGATGCGTGTACACAGAATCACTCTGAGGACAATCCCGGTGAATCATGGCGTTTCACAAGGTTTCATTCTTTCTCGGTCTACGGTGATCACAGCGAGCACCCACATTATCTCTCGATAAATCTATCGACAGTGGTTATGGTTTTTATACGATGTTGTATCCGAGAAACGAGATATAAATAATCCCATACAGAGAAGCAGATAGAAGAGGGGTCTCCCGTCAAACAGGATGAAATCCCACTGATTTTACATTCGACTGGCTCGAGGGATTTACCGGCTAACAGGTGCAAAGATGTACGAGTCAACATTTTTTACATACCTGACAATTCGAAATTATTTGCATCTAGGAGGTCGTGTCAAAAACATTTAACCTGGCATAATTGGATGCTCGGTGAACTTCACGCTCCTCCTTAAAGAAGAATTCTAATAGAAGAACTGACGTATGATCCCTGTTCACGTGGAAACGTCCATAGAGAATAACTCAAGATAATGCAAGCACATAGTTGCATGCCAAAAACAGTACACCGCACGTAAAGATCACATTTGGAAAAAGTGGTTGGTTGGGACTTGTGCTGCGTATCTCACCAAATAGATTGCCACAGTACGTACCGTTTTCCGAGGTATTTGGTGCGTGGAAAAGGTAAAGGATGGTATACAGGTATGAAAACCCCGACGAAGGGACTTGTTCACATAGTCCGCGATAGCCTTCCTGTATTGGGGACCTCGGGATCATTGTGATCACTGGTTAGATGATACGACCGAGTGCCCTAAACAGCGATGCGCATTCATCTACTTAATGTGTTTGCAACCTGAGTCTTCTTGAATTCTCCATTTTTACTCTGGCACTGATTGGCACAGTCCAATCTTCCTTTAGTTCTTCATCCCAATGGGCAGTCATGAAACACCAACCAAAAACGGCGCACGAAATTACATGGTTAATGCTTGTAGAAACTGAACTGAACTGAATATCTTCTATAGTATCTACGATGTGGAACGAATAATCTGTACGTGGAAAGACAAAAATATAGAAGCCGGATAATTTGGAAACGTTTTATTGAAAAGAGTGGAATCAGGGTCGGTTCAATGCGTCAAACAAGGAGAGCAAGGGTTTTATTCTTGGATGCCTAACATTTCCCTTAATAGATCAGTACGCCATGCATTGAAGGGGACATCAATCAGTTCGCAATTAAGCTATGTGAACAATCCGCATGCCTTATGACAGACACCACGAGATCGGGGTAGGTCCGAACACATTAACATACGCTTATTGAGCACACCTAAAACGGATTATCCTCTAAGAACGATCAGTCAGTTTCATTTAGACAACTAATGATCGTTTTATGTTATGTTCCGGTTTTATTTGCTGATTTCCGGCTGCCCGTTTGATAGAACACTAATAGAAGAGCAAAAGGGAGGAATTAAAAGCGGGGAGTTGTACCCAGAAAAAGGTACACAGTGCTAGTAAACCAAACGTGCATAGAGAATAATAATATCCATGACTACCACTATTTACGAAATTCATCTGCATAAAATAGTGCCTCCAACCAACCAAGATTAGCAACGCGGCTTAGGTAACGGAATTCCTGATCACGATTTTAACAACTTTATATATATATATATACATTGTGAAAGCGAGCGCTGCGTGACAGTATTTATTGTGACGTTTCAATTTAGACTGGAACTCGTTGTTAAAGGACAATGTGTGTGAATGGATTGTCTGCTTGTGCCTCACGCTGTGGTTTGCGTCGCACTTGTTTGTCCATCAATTCCGCGTCACACATTGGTTGTACAATCGTTGCATAATGTTTATCGGCTTCCACGTGTCGATTGAATGAGTTGGTCGAAAGCAGCCCTTCTAGGATCAGACGTTCACCTTTACACTTTGCCCTTGCCGCTACTTTTGCACCATTGGTTTGGTACTCGTGACTTATCGTAGGGTAGTGGTTCCAGAGATGTGACTTCGGGTCATCACATCGTAGTGCATGTGTACGTGTACGCGAACGCGAACGCACAGTTGTTTGCCTGAGACACCTAAGTAACGTTGGTCATAGTCTAGGCATGGAATTGCGTACACTACCAGTGATCGGCCATGTGGTGCTACGTGGTGCTTACCGTTGAACAAAATTGATCGCAGTGTTGTTGTAGGTTGTGGGCAACGATAACGCCCAGAGGGCGAAAGCCGCGATCGTCGGCTTCTAATACCCCACGTATGTATGGTAGTAAAAGTTTCGTTTTCTTTTTCCCCCTAAGACATGATTCGATGAAAATTTTGGGGTATCCGTTTGTACGGAATTGATGGAGCAGATGCATTCGTTCTTGATGCCGGAAATCTTCTGTGCTTCAATGTGTCCGGACGGGAGAACAAAGCGTACACAGCTTCTTAGGTGACACGTATGATTGCTATCGTAGTTCATCACCTGATCGGTTGTTGTCGGTTTTCCGTACACAGTGATTTCGTCTGGTTTTCGTATGACGAGGACGTTAATGAAAGGGAGCTCTATATCGTTTTCCTCCTCGAGAGGATATGCTATCCTTGGTCAGATCATCATGGAATTGTTCGATTCTTTCTGCCGGTAGCATTACAAATATGTCGTCCACATATCGGATCCAGAGACGCGGGGGGTATTCTACAAATGCATTGGCTTCAAATTGTTTCATCATCGCATCAGCTAGTAGGCCAGAGATTAGTGATCCCATTGGTGTGCCTTTGGCCTGTCGATATATCCTCTTGTTTGTATGTTTCCAAGCAGCGTTCAAGCGGCTCCATGATGTCAGCCACTAACAGCGGTGTTCTTTCTGGAAGACGAGGATCATATTTTATCAGATTCTGTATGCTCTCCAGAGCAAGTTGTGTCGATACGTTTGTAAACAGAGATGTGATATTGAAGGACACTATTTTTTTCTTTTCGTTTCAGCTCTAATTCTCCTGTCCGGTCTAGGAATGCAAAGCGAGTTTTTTATGCCATTCTCTTCAGGAATAGATGGGAGTATTAAATGGTAGGTGGTATTTGGGAGCCTTTGTCGAAGGAACGATTGGATGCAGTGTTGCGCTGGTTTTATTCACCTTTGGAAGTTCGTAGATCCGCGGGAGGGAACCCTCCGTAGGTTCCATATCCTTGTATGGTTTTTCACTGAGTTGGTTATTTCTTGAGTTGTGTGAGCTTTTTAGTCAACCTGTTACGTAGATTTCTATAGGATTTCCTATAACTGACTGATATCTATACGTATGACTGCGAATCACCACAGACTAGCTTCCTCGTCAAACTGAAGTTTGGACTCACGATCAAAAGTATTCGGATAACTTAATAGAGAGCTGTTCCATGAACACCATCCCTCTTAGATGCCCAGTTAGTATGTGAGTTAGTTTTACGCTTTTCATACGAACTTTCAATTCAGCAATTATCAAATGGAACATTTCACATTCATATTAAAAACCTGAAGAGAATGGCACTGTCAGCTTACTCGTTCTACATCGCCCAGGTCAGCTTCCATCTCTTGACGTTCGGGTAGTAACAATAAACGACACCGATTGTTGGGCTGGGTTGACAACAGTGTGGCCGCCTTATACCCGTCGGGAACGTTCAACCAGACTGGAATATTGACGTCCGTTTCGCTGATAGAAGAACTATCTCCGTTCACGTCGGTGGACGTGTGAATACCATTTAGAGAGGATACACAAACAGATGGCATTTTGACCGGACTGGACGAACTATCTGGCAAATGTGACGCTTTGTCGCTCAGTTCCAGCGAGACCTGTTTGAGGGAAAAAAGATGCACGGTGACCGGTTGTACAGATGAGAGCACGGGGCCGTAGCGAAGATACATTTAATTACTGAAATCACAATCCAATGGGAAATTGTGATTGTTTACAGATATCAGGTCGATGATGAGCAGCTAGGAATGACCCCAAAAATAATAAGATAGTCATGAAATATGCAGGATAAAAGGCATACCTG
>UZAN01041571.1:25746-47011 GCA_900618425.1 Echinostoma caproni
TGAAGATGGGTGTCTGCAGAAAATCGTGTCCAGTCACCAACAATAATTCCTATACGACCACCGAGAATCAGTATTTAGGCAACGCCAACTCCAATCGAATAAAAACTTCTTTAATCGTGTATTGAGGGAATTCCTATCGGTCCCGATGCATTATTATTCAGCTTGAGGCGTACGCATTATTGCTCTTCAGATTGGCGAAAAATTGCAGATGAGGTGAATACATCGAAAGAAAGACCTGTTCTATGACCTTGTGCACAGTTGGTCACTCGGTCGATACCCAGCATCCAATGACAGTTTCCATCAGTTTGGTAAGATATTAGACGACAACTAAATGGTATGATGATAAAACAATGGGCTCTGTAGTGTGAAAAATCGGTGCATTGAGACCAAATTAGTAAAGTTATTGGCCAGCTTGTAATAGAAAGACAAGGAAAACGTTAGTTGATCATGCTGGGGCTGGAATATTCGATCATCGGGAGAATGCGTTGGTGACCGTAACCACTTGATCACGACCGTTGGGAGGATTAGAGTGACACAGATAGTGTTGTACTGCTTAGGGAAGATTCGGGTAAGTCGTAAGCATTTCTGCATACTTTGAGAATTGATATACCGTAAGTTTGTGAAATGCTGGGTTGATCTAAGTACCTCTTTCACTCTAGGAGATGAGGTCATAAACACAGGAAGAGGGAGCGTAGATAAATTTTGCTATCTGAGCAGCTGTATTTCACACTGCGGATAACCACGGTTGAGGCATTGGCATATGCGCAGGGCGCTTGGTTGGTGTGTGTCAGTTCGAGACACGTATGACGTCGCCGCGATATTCAGTTGTTCGTGAAAGGCAGTTTATTGATCGGTGCATAGACTGGTCTGCTACTCGCAGAACCATACGCACAAAGCAGAAGGCGTTTGGGCTAGTTTGACTTGTTCTTGTTCGGCAACGGCACATCTTTTGTCATGATGCTTACAAAACTATAAATCAACGCTTATTTACGACAACTGCGCCAACCAGTTTACACATGCAATAGAAAAAGCGGTCATGATGATAGCTAAGGGATTTAGGTCACGGCCAGGGGTAATCTCTGGACCACCACATTATTTTGGTTTTGGGGAGCCCCATGCTGTCGTCCTGCTCAGTGTACCACTCCCTTTTCTATCGAAGATTTACGCAGCTTATTAGTACCATGGGCAGCCACCAGTTCTCATCACAAAACAGGCGGGACTGGTGCCTATGAGGTTCAAAGTCACTGTCAGCAGATGGGGCAAGCCCCATAATCGCGCAGACCCGCTGTTCGAACATGGAAGCCGATAGCCTAAACCACAGAACTTTGAGTGGTGAACCACATAAGGTCACATTAACATCAATGGAGGTAATAAGCAGGACGATAGTGCAGCTGTTTCCCGAGATTGGGTGGACGAGGTGGGGTTCCTATCTCGGACTCTAGGGCTCAAAGAACGCCAATGATAGCGACTACCAATATCGAGCGTAATGAAAAACGATAACTTTTAATCCGTTATTCTTACAGACTGTATCAGGTCATTTGATCTCGTTATACATGAGGTGTTGAGTGGGCTGCATTCTTTGCAATAAAGAATGAAAGCAAAATGTTTGCTACAGATGCTTTTTAGTTTTCCAGTGAGCAGAACTGAATTGATTGAAAAAAACTAGGTTGTTTATAAATGTAACAAACTGTCAGCCTAACTCGTAACATGTCATAATTTTCAACCACGATTCCATCAATTACTGTGTGCGATTGAAGGGCCACTTGTCATCGAATGGAGTGATTACCAGCGGGTCAGCGAATCGGGAAAGCGTCAGTCGAATTTGACAGGACAATGCATTAACTGGGTCACAAGTGTGGAACATCGTTTTTTATCTGTTCAATCCGCATATCACTCATCTAGTATGATTTAATTTTGACAGTTTAGTTCCATCGCACCAGTGACCAAGGCTGGTTACGGGGATTTCATCAATCCGAGAACTAAATTAGCTTTAATATAAAGTGTTTTCTGGTTCGAACGGAAAACGATGACCTCCTATCCAATTCATACTGAATTACTAGAGCTTCGAACTGCCGAACACGTCATTTCAGGAGTCACATTATGAGTGGGTGCAAAAATCGTCCGACAGTGTTGCATATGCAATAAGAGTTCAGTTTATCCGGGCAAGCAGTAGCGAAGATCGACGATTCAGCAGTGAAAAGCTAAGGTATAAACTGGCAACATCATCGCAACTTTGACAAAATTGATCACCTTGCAAAACATGTCTAAGCCTCAGAACGATTTAAGAAGTAGATTGCGAAGCCTAGATATTTTCGATTCCCCCCTCCACAACGAACCGGTTTGGAAGATTCAAATTTAATTAATTTTGTTTGACGGGCTAGATGTGCAGCAGTTTCTTGTCATGTACCACTCCTGATGTAACTCAAGAGGTTAGGATTAATCCACTTTGCTACGCATTTCCGTCACGTCTATCAAAGTATTTTACACTATTTTTCTTTTTCTCTGTATTGTATTGTTATAAATCAGACCGCATGATTCGATGACGAACCGAAAAAGTGCACTAAACATAGTCTACATTGTTTGAATTATTACCATGAGATGAGAAAAATTCGAATGTGGTCTCACCGTCTGATGATGAACAAATGAAATGAAAGATGCACAAGATCGGTCAAACACAAACTTACCCGAATGGGCGACGGGAAGGATGGAGATTATACGAACGACTGTGGAGGAATGTGACTAGATGCTGACCAGATTCACAGAATAGTACAAAAAACTTGATGAAATTCCACAGACAAAAGCACACGCTGCTGATCAGGTGGAAAAGAGAAACTTGCACTCCGTTACCAATGAGCAAGACAGAAATCAGAGAAAGAGAGGTCCGGGAGCACGTGGACGCACGAGCACAATCACTGAGAGGCAAACATACGAACACACGCATAAAGTCAGAGAGAGGGGAATGCGTACGCACCAACCAAATGACCAAGCTTTCAGATTCTTCGGCGAGAGCTCACCGAGCCGATATGTGCCTGCCTGCAACAATGGTGTTTCGTCACTGTGCCGCTGCATGCGCGGGTGTTTGCAACACGTATTCATCCTTGAGCGGTGCGTGCGTGTGATTGCTGGTTCGGGATGCGACGGGTTTAAGCGATCTAACCTGGTGCGCTTGCACGCGCGCGTGCAGCAGCGCTTTGGTGCAATTTGTCTGCACAGACACAGTGTGAACACTGCGCGAAGCATGAAACAAATACACCGAGAAATTTGAACCGGTGTGTCAGTTTATGAGCACCTGACGAACCACTGACGCAAAATAGTGCGATTAATGAGAGAGAGAGAGAGGGTAAGCGTTCGCGTCTACGCGCTCACATACCCTCCCATCCACATTAGCCGCAAAAAACAGACAGATTCGTGCAATAAAACCAGGTAAATGATGATAGGAGCACTAATAAGGCATGATTCCAAACCACAGGAGGGTTGAAAACCGAATCTACCGATTCGGTGTGTAGTTGACCGAAGCACAAGGAAATGATCGACCAATATGGGTTCATCCGGCAGAAACATAAGATAAGATGTTCGAGTTCACAATCTAAACTCCCAGATCACCTGGTAACAGTTCCTAGACAAGAGACAGACATAGGGCAACGCAGGGTAAACTAAACAATAAAGTATAATTCACTGATCGTTAAATAAAAATAGGAATTCTCTATCTTCCACTTGAATTTGCTCTCAACATTTCAAACTCCGTTCTGTTCTTTTATCCACATGGGCGACTAAAAAAAGCAACCAAAACCAGCCCACGAAAGTGTATGGTTAATCATTGTAAAAACTGAAACTGAAAACTGGTGTAGAGGGGTAGATGACCGCTAGGCACACGCAGCAGATCCTCCAACCAATAAAGTGTACTCATGCATATTACCTGTCAAAACGATTTTTTCGCCCAGACCATTCAAAACATATGGTGTCTTCCCCAAAGGTAAATTGGAGAGCGGTTACTTATCTTACCTTGTCATCGTTGTTCAACACTCATTGAATAAAGTAGAAGGAGCGATCGATTCCATTTAGGTCCCGATGATTGTGACCTGTGGCACAACAATAGGTCACTTGTCCATTTATGTTGCTGTGCTCAAGGGAAACTAAATCCACTTATCCCGCTTGAAGAACTACGCGAAATGGATAAATGCCTGGTGATCCGTTTTTAATCCATGTATTAGGCATCCTTGAAATACAAATGGTAGGGTATAATTTGCACCTTATCGCGAAACAACTATGCGGTAATCACCGAAACAAAATACATACATTTTATACATCGGACTCTCTATAATGGTACTCGATAGGGCTGGATTTTCTTCCAAATGGTTCCCGCACCCTAAACGCCTCCCATGTAGCCTGCGGTGGGTGTTTTTGGTAATAATACTCCATCGCCACGCACCCCTGAATGACGTGCACTCATAGCGTTCGATACGAAATTTCTGCCCGTTATCTAATAATGGAGAGCGTGATGTTTATTGTAATGAGAAAGTGAAGAATCAATTTTGGGGGCTAAAATGAAGTTAATGAGGGATTTGCCGGGGAATTTGATAAACTCCAATTTCAAACCAACAACAAAAATGTGTGAATCGACCCGAGGGTATCAAAGATACCATCATCCGCTCGATTAGGCAATGCAGTACATGGAGCGCCTTGGACGTAAGATAAACGCTCGAGTGCGTATGACAAAACAGATTGAAACCAAGCCCCGGTGGACTGCAAACTCAAAGCGACATCCCACCGCTTTTTCATTTCAGTGTACTCAACCAGTACGTACTGTAAAACGAGAAATTCTGATTCCTGCGCCTGAAATCACAAGGGCAGACCTGTGTTGCATCCACATGACCAACATTCAGTAATCTAGCTCCACTGTGCAATTGGCGTCTTCGTCTCTAAGGAGGTGAAGTTTCATTGGCGTCCATTCGGAACCAGGAAGTGTTGTTACTTGGTTAAGCGAGTGTTGGGGTTGTGTCAAGCGCCCAAGCCACGCTGAAAAATCTCTAAATACCATAGCCGAATTTTACAAATACAAGGGAATTAATACATATCCATCGACTTTATCCACTGATGCACACAAAACCGTTTCATTCCACTTTATTTTACATTCGCTTACATTTGTGCTTTATGGTTATATTTTTGGCAAAGAATAGAATAAAATATTTAAAACATGTGGAAGAGTTCGAGAGTGAAAAAATTAAGCAGATGTAAGAACAATCATGGCAGTCACGATTCAACACACACGCACCCCACAAAATCCGATCTGACTCAAACGATTCAGTTGACCTACTCGGTTTCTCATTCCTTCTGGTAAAATAATTAACAAAGAATGATATAACTAATTTGTTAACTAATGCCAAAAGTATCACATTTTTCCACGGCCTGCATTCATGGTACGTACGTAAAACGAAATAACGTGTCTAGCTGCGAGTCGTGTATGCCGTTCCTGTTGGACAGCCAACGATGTAACAGTCGTGATCTAGAGCGCATAATATCCTTTAAAAAGGAATCTTCATCATTTTTCAACTCCAATGCGGAAAATTAATGGTCGGCAGATCATGGTGAGGGTAAACCTTTTTCCATACAATGACTAGCTACTAACACGATAGGTCAGTAGTATGGATAACATTGCAACATTTTTGAACTTTGAAGAAACAACCAGCAGGCGTCCACTGAATGGTACGATGTACTCTCGCGGTTAATTTTAGGTCAGCTTTTTAAGATGTTTTGAGTGAGTTAATGCGGCAATGAAATTTACTTTTCTGAGTTACCACAATTAACCCAAAACGTTGACCGATTGATTTGACCTGATCACGCTTGAGATTTCATCTTCATGCAGAATTTCCAGTGCATCCGGTTAACCGTACACTCCGGAAGCGCTAGACCAAGGTTTCATTCTTGCAAGATCTCATCAGCAATGCACAAACAAAAACCGAGATTTCAACATCAGATCCCTCGCATCTATTCAACGGCATTCTGATGAGCAGTTGTATAACATTAATTTATATAGTAGCCGAATATCCATCTGATATTGATCGTTATATGCTTTTGTTAAAACTTGATTTTATGAAATCGTGTAGGCAACCTAACGTAAACGCTATTAAATAGAAAGTGCTTCCAACGCGTCACGGATATCAATAACAGCTGCGAAATAGAAAATGATATGTTTATCGTCCATAATGGTCCATTCTCGCTATGATCAAAGCTCTTCGGTTGTAATTGGGATCCACCCTTAGTCAATTTCCTGTTCTGATTATTCTGATGTATAAAACAATCCCATGAACTATGATGCCTGACCTAACATAGCGGGTGAGTGGGGGGAATTAAGTCGGGAGCCAAACAACAAGGTAATTGGTCAAATGCCTGTCCATTTAATTTGGTTTATCATTTGGAAAAACTAATTGGGTCAAGGGAAACATGATTTTTTCAATGAAAAACAGTTTTATCTATTACTCTGAATAGACACTCGAGCGATCGAGACCAAAGCTAATGTGCTTTTAACCTGGTATACAGCCAAACTTCGCTTTTATCCCACCAGTAATTATCTGGTTGTTTTTATTCTCCCTGTCGAAGTATTGCTCCAACAACGCCGAATCGCATGACTGGGTCATGTACGGCATTAAACAGACGACATCCTTCTCGGTCGGCCCTGGCGAGGTGGACAGGTTAAGACTTTGCTCGACTGTACTTTCAACTTTCCTGCCTTTCTCCTATTGTTTCATTCAAATGGTCAGCCAAAAACTGTGACTAAAACCAACGGACGAATGTGTATAGTTAAGTTGTACAAACTGGAAACTAGGAGCAGTCAACACCGACAGGCGCAGCCCAGGACTGCAAAATGGTGTCTTGAAGAAAAAATTTCGTTGATTGTCTCCGTATCTAGCTTCCGATCGCCGCACCTGGAAAGCTGCATTTCGAGAATTTCATCAAGGCGGCTCATCGTCGCGAGATAGCCAGAGTAAAGTTAGTAACTAAGTAAGATGGGGTGACCAGGTTAGGAGGATTATCTACGCGTTTAGAAAGATAATTTTTTTGATCTACCGAGGTGAGATAGTGGAAAGATTTCCTGATGTTTCCTGGCTGAGTGTCGTAAACATTGGAGTTCGTGCATTTTCTCAATTTCTCTGTATCATTAGTCCACTGAACTTTTCAATTTTCTCTTCGATCCTACTTTCAACTTTTATTGTTTTTCTCCCAATGTTCATCCGAATGGGCAGCCGAAAGATAGCAACCAAAACCGGCGCACGATAGTGCATGGTTAATGGTTGTACACACTGAAACAGTGATAAGAAAACCGTGGGTTCAAATGTTCGAAATGTATCGGTGTCGTGCTTTTCCAGAGGTACAGCATGACTGATGTTTGATTTTAATAAGATCACATTTCCCTTCAGTCAATCTAGACCATAATGAGCAAAAATGTCTGAACGAAAAAAAACCGTGAAATTATGTGAACAATTTTCACAAAATTCGATATAAGCTGACAATTTTATGGACTGTATTTGTTCGCAGAGATTAGCTGAGAAGGCGAGTTGACTACTAGAAATGCGTCGATGCAGTCCGTTGATGATACTATCGGTAGTCTAAGCGACTCGTTCAATTCATACTCAAAAATAGCAACGCGAAACCCCGGAGTGCATGGTCATACATCAAGTGCTACACATACAATTCATCACAATTCTTCATTCGGTACACTCATCACTCATTCACCCTTTCAGCCTTTTAATGTACACGGGTTTCGGACAGTCTCAGTGAGATTACAAGCCCCTGGGGCGATCAATGAATCAGCCACCAAAGATCACCTGACACAAGAATTTTTCCATCGTGCGTCTCATACGGACTGCAACATGGACTCACTCAAAAGCCAGTTCAGAAAGATAATGCCAAAATTACCCACAAGCTGTCAAGCTATCGCTCGTGTTCTACAAAAGAGTAATACACTATAAAAACGATTCTGTTTGCTGCATTTATTTGTCTTAAGCTCCGATAAGGATTGACCCCGCGTTGAATAAGCTATTCTGAATTGAAAAAAGGAGTTTTGCTTTGCGTCCGTGTCAATTTCCCGCGGCGGATTTAGGATATTTAAAAAAACCCGGGACAATTGTCTACTCATGACTATACCGACTCTATCGTACCAACGAAATACCAATTTGAGAGAAAACCACTTTAACACGGTAAGCAGGAAGAAACTCAAACTTATACTTAGGCAACAAATGTTCCAACGGAATACAACGATCAACCTTGGTTGGGAATTCTGAATCACACTGGGTCCAATAAAACCCGGGAGTATTCACACCCATGATCAACCAGTTGTGATTTTCTTAGCTATTTCGTCTTCATTCAAAGGTTAACCGGTAAACTGATATTGGAGAGTAGACTGCTCGTTTGGGCAGTTCTATCACCGTACATAAACCACTTCACAATTTCGTGATAAACAGTTATGGAATCCCTGAGTAACAAAGCAATCCATAGCTTCACTGAGACTGACATATGAGGGATGATAACCTTACAATCAGGAAAATGTTGAGTAATAAGAACGGACCAACCGTGTATCGTGTGATAGAGAGAACCTTATTGATTTAGCCATTGAAAGCAGGGGAGTGGCAAGCAAGAAAAACCGCAATGTACTAAAATGTTTCGTGGTTCGATATTTATCCGCAACGATAATCTAACGGAGGAGTTCACAAAGGGAATTTTAAAGTTAATGAGAAGGTGAAATACAGGAATGAAGATGAATGAAAAAAATTGGCACAAGTGCCAATGGTCGAACACCGACCGTGAAGATAACGGAGTAACAAGATCTTCTAATCACAACAATATTTTCTGATGGTGTGATAAGGTTGAAAGATTCTTTTCCTGATAGTCATTTGAACAAATAGAAAATCACGAAATCGAACAATGCGCTTCCAAAACTACCAACTAGAAATACATCAGTCCGGCACTGAAAAAGATGTGAAGAACAGGGATCTTGAAAGAGAATCGACACATGCGCGCACACACACACACACACACACGAAACAATTCGCAGTGTGATTCACAATGCCACTGAAGGAATAAGATATAGACCAGTATTGAAACAAACCAACTGATTAGTCCTGTAATGTCAATGATAAGCGGACTGAATTACAAACGAGGAAGTAATGAAAGAAACGCATGGAGGGAAACGATAGAATACGAGAAGCCCCATGACCGGGTACAAACACAGAATTTAACAACAGTGTTACGACAGTACAAGAACAGTACTATGAACAAAGAAGAAACGGTCACAAAGAATAGATCGCGATGAGATCTGATGACGGTTCGCTAAAAGAGAAAGAAACACATATGACCTGTCTTTTGGAGTACGATTGAAGGCGCGAGAAAGGCCAGTTTACCGGTAACCAGTAGAAAGACAAAAATTGCCAGCTCCATCTCCTTACTTTCATCATAATGGTCTATGGCATACATCCGACACTTGAAGCAAACGCATATAACACCTAGACACCTGCCACACACGATGAACAACAACAACAACACATTGTATGCCACTTTCATGCACAACCCGGCGATAGAGATCAAATACCGCACGTCACAAACCAGACATGGGAGTCGAGTACGCCGTGGACTCAAGCTGAAAGACCGCATCTCAACTCCCTGCCCCCAATCAGTGATCCAGACAAACAGGACAGGCAAGTTATGACAGTCTGACCACACTTGAGCAGTGAATCTCGTCAATGAGTGTGCGCCTATCAGCAATGTGACGCTCGGTCGATATTCCTTAGAACACAAGTAGACACCGTTGTTTCTCGTTGCCTATGAGAATCGCACAGACCCTGGGGACAGAAGTAGAATCACTGTGGTAGACGAGATGTGGCTCACAACAAATTTTGCGTCCGATTGCCAGCATGCAGTTTCTTTAAACAGTCAGATGGCCTCATCACAATATATTTGATATCTTATATGCATATCCAAACGGATATATAAGCAATAATTTCCTAACCTGGATTAAATAAACTTATGAGGAGACCGTTTCGGACGGTCTGAAACCAGTTTTACGAGTAGATAGGCAAAATTTGTATTCGAATGGCAGGAAAGTGATCCTTTGAAACATGAAACCAGTGGAAAAAATATCATTCCGACAGAAGACCTTGAATTTTGACGTGTAAACAAGCACGCTTATAAAAAGTTTACTTTGTTTTACGTCACTTGCACTGCACGCAGCGATGCTGCTAATTTGAAAAAAAGAAACGTCTCAAGGTATCATACAAGAAAGAATATTATGATTAGTATCACTGCCTCTTACGGTGAAAGTAGAAACGAAGCCTTAAATAGACATTAGAAACCGATGAGACACCAGACGACAAGAGTAGAATTTCAGGTGGGATATTTTTTAGTCCGACAGAATGACAGGCCGCTTCAACCAGATTCAAATAGTGCTGTGCTGCTGTGCTACCGCAACAACATAAGCTCAGGCATACCGGTTCAATAATGTCGAAAGATAACGGGCTATAAGAACCCACAATGCAGAGAATGGATTGCGTCTTTCTGTAGCTTGCATCCCATGCGCGAATCGTACCATTACAATGAGTTCACAAAAATCCTGCACTGTAAAGACATCAAGGTGAATGGAAGTGAGGTTTATTTAGCTCCAAATCTCAATTCTTAGACAGAGTGGCTATGAGATTACTCACTTTATTTTCAAAACCCAAAATTCGAACATGTTGAATGACCGACAGAGCTAGACAACTCGGTGCAGAGCACCACAAGAAGGATAGACTTAAACGCACACCCAGTATCTCCATTTAGATCGATTATCTGGACTGCTTGGTTGAAACGAATGCAACAGTATGTATGTGCGTGTGAAGAAAGTGTCAGGATTGGATGAGAATTCCCAGTAAATTCCAAAGGGGGCAAAATTAAACAAAAACATGGCTATCCCCAAGATATTTACGTATTTAGGCTCCAGATTCCGGTTTCACGAAGGCCAGTGTGCGATTACGGGAAACGCCAATACTGTTTCGAATGCGTATACTCTCGCCATGGATGTACCTGTGGGACAGTTGTTTCCAACCACATCCCGTAAATATGGCCGTGCATAGCTCTTTGGCAGAACGACAAACCAGCGGTGGTTCCACGTCGAACCGTCAACGCGGCTGCGAATTTCATTCCAGATTCTATTCATGCAAACAGCTTAGGTTTCAAGAATCCACACCGAATAGTACATTGTTTGATCGTTATGCATACTATAAAACAAATATGAATCCTTTGTAGAGGCCATGGAGCCTGGTTTTAACGGGGTCGGACTAACTCCTCACACACCATAGACAAAACATCTCGCTGGCTGATTAAATAATGTGATGTTCTGGTATTCTGATAAGCTCCGTAAAACGGGATTGTCTTCCAGTGCGTGCGCTTCTTTTAGGATCGCTACTGAAGGCAGTGAAATCGTGACTTGTGTGGTCTATTGAAAAAATGTGGATCATTCATCCAAGAAAAAAGATTTAGAAAAGCTTTTCATCTGCAGAAACCAGTCAGCGGCTGTTTCCAATGGCAACTGAGCATAGCAACCAATCAATGCCAAGCCGGTCACGAACACCGAGGATTTACCAGCGGAAGTTCGAGAACCTTGTGTGCATGTGTTTGTGTATTTGCTTATCTTCCACCATGCCCGTGCTCACAAGATTCAGGTGTACACACAGATATTGACCATGATACCTAAGAATCGCATACTTGTGAAAACAAAAATCGATGAAAGAATACTCATAAACAATAAATGGTTACGACTGATAAGGTCAATGTGAACAAGTCATTACATGGAAAATCTATCCATCAACATGAGAAAAATGAGCTTTAGTATAAATCAAAACGGAAGGTAAACGATCAAACAGGTGCAGTACCTCTTGTATGAATCGAATAAAGTCGGGAGAAACGGGAAGCAAACATAAGTGAGAAAAACATAGATAGATCAATTCGAAAAAATCACACAACCACAGTGAACTGCGTAGCCGTCATCAATGTCAAACTGGCAACGTGCAAAAAGTAACTATGAGTGAGGTGGATAAGGAAACGGTCCTGCTCGGGCTGACAGAGGAACAAATCAATGAGGACAATCCAAGGACTAACATAACTAACATAATTTTTCAGAACAACGAGCACACTATTACGATTGAACGAACGTCTTACCCGTCAGTGGTACCAGTTTGTCAGTTCGTGGATGTCTTAGACCTAAGGCTGGAAGATGATGGAGTTCTATTCTGTCTGAGCTATTTGTACAATTTTTTATACTTCGTCTACAAGTAACCTGTTGCCATTCATGTGGTTTCCTCCATCCTGAAGTACAAACTGCGGAAAGGATGTAATGTCAACAGTGCTTCTGTTCAGCACCCACAGCTCGCGTTTGAGGAGTAACATCATGATGCATGAATAAAGCAGAGCAAGAGTAAATGTAACATTGAGGATGCCACTAAGATAATTATACAACAAGGCAGGTCAACTAGATGTATGTGAAAAGGGAACAGAGATACAACAATTGCCTATAACATTCAACATCTTCAAACATAGGCTGAGTTAATCCCGAGTTCCTCACACACACAGGTGACCCAGCATGACCGTTTAAAATCTTCATACGTTTACTCCCAAGTCAGTCTGCCTACTCCTCCCATCACACACTAACTGGCTCGACACATGCCAAAGAAGTTTATGCAATGAAATACATGACTCGTGCCACAACTACTGCAATTCTTGAAGATCAAGTATTTGCGTTCTGTGCGACCATGACTATCTAATGCTCTCTGTCTAACTTTGTCATTGCTTACCCATTTGTTTAACCAGATTTGAAATATCGATAATCTGCGAGTGATGAGCACTATTAGATAAAACTAGGGCCGAAATGGCAACAACGATGATAATCCCGCCACATTTTGATCACAGGTAAAGCTATGTAGAAGAACGCGTGCACAGTTAAACTATAAAGTTTATATGCGGATTTTTAACTCTACAATTTCTTGACCAAAAAAACTTACAAACAAACAACAATGATATTAACACCTAACAGCACTTTGACAATGTGAACGCAGGTAAGATCTACGTTAGTCTGCCAGGGCAAATGAGGGAAGATGTGACTCGAAGGGCTCACCGCACTGTGTACCCTGGAAAATGTGTGTGTGTGTGTGTACTTAGCGAGCGGGCAGCACCTCATTGTTTTCTCGTGTGCCTTGGACGACAAATTCCGTCCGACTGAATAGGCAGTGCAGCAAAGTGAACACATGAAAAACAACGGTAGCACACAATGCAAACAAAGAGAATACATTCACTACTATGATGCTAAATAAACTTTACGGGTCAGAGGCTACTGGTCTCAAAAAACTAGACACAATGGCATATTCCTAGTCTATCGATAATAGTAAGTAGAATATGAATAAATAAGTAGCACCAATTTCATGGCTGGCGACGTTCATCGGGTTGGTGTATCCGATAACCGTCTGTCAGGTCATTCCCATACTTGTATTCTCCGAGTACGGAACGTATACAACTTTATTTATTTATTATTCATACTGGCATTAAATACACTATCATTAGTAGTATCATATACGTAAAAGCAGTGGGTAACATCTTTCGAAATATCAAGAATTTGAGCGATATGGCCCAGGAGTACAGTCAGGAAGACAATAATGTGCGGGTAGGAATCAATGAAAGCATTACACAAGATCTGAACCGGTCCGTACATGTCTAGCAATGCATTCGCACAAGGCTCATCACTCGTTCATCCCCCGTCCGACGATATACGTTGTCATTTCCCACACACTTTTGCACGTAGTCGGTTGTTGAAAAAAAGAGAAACAACGTAAAAGTTTGGAGACACGTTGTTTGCTCAGCTTTTAAATATCATCACAGTATCTTGATTTGCATCTCAGTGCGCCCATCACGAACAACTAATACTTTTCCATGGTCCGATTAATTTACAGGTTGGATGCTTTCGACTTCAACAAACTTGACAATAAGGTCAATTTTTTATAATACTTAATGCACATGTGACTGAATCGGAATGTCCTGGGAGTGTACGACCATTTTTTCTGTTTTCTCCGCTCATCCGGTACTGCGCGATCAAATGATTCCCTAATCCAAACTCTTGATGTGAATATTTATGCGATTAAGACTGACGTGCACAATATTCCAAAAGGTGAATCAACCACGCGAGATAAGAGGGAGTTGAAACGAAAAAAGTGCTCTATAGTTTATTCCAATTGTGCACTCGCTGCAGGTTATGCGATTTATATCCACGAATAGATGAAGTGAGTCCATCAGTGACCAGTTCAAAATCGAGAATAAGCTGGAATACAGTCAAATAAAAATCACTAGCTGCACATCAACACATGCTATCGAAGGCCACGATATTGAGTAAAATGGCCAAAAGATTTCCGGAGCATGGTAGGATGGATATTCACTATTGAATCGTACAAGACAGCAGCAGTTTACAAGCCAACGTGTGTGGCTGTGCCGAGGGGATTTGAACCCCAACGCTCCCCCCCCCCTCTTGTGTTAGTGACAGTGGTTAACTCAAAACGATTTTGGTTTATTTTTAGTCCACACAAAGTAGTTTCACAGTCCACGGCTGAGAAACAGAGTCACAAGTTTACCTTTCGGAGGACGATCTGGATTACAAGATAAGCAACTGGAACAAGGGAATGTGAGCCACACATCATAATATAATTTCAAACCAACATACCAATAGTATGGCGGTCTGATGAGACACTGAGGCACTATGCGTCTGTAACTAATATTACATTCAAAACTTCGATAGACAAAATCTGTTTCAGCGATGATCAACAGGGATTATTAGTGAGTTAACTCATTTTTACTTGTTCAGTAAGAATTTTAAGACCGGATATCATTACTTGACACCACAGCATATTCCATTTGAATAATGACAAGTAGAGATACACAAAATGACAACAGCAAGTTTCTAAATGAGACCAAAAAGATTTAAGAGCGAAACGACAAAGAAGAAGACTGGATCGGCGACCAGCAATACATGCAAATGAGTTTGTCTTTGTTTATCTTCGTTACCGGACACCAATCGTTAACAGTTTCAATAAAGCCTTGTCAGAATGGGTAGGTTCGTTGAGATTTTTCTATCGCTCGGAACCCCTATTTCAATATGCAACGCTCCCATGGTGTAGAAATTTATGAGCAACTGAAAATTCACCGTTAGAAGGGAATAAAGCTGCCCCGAACGGATTTTACTTACGCTGATCGATAAATGTCGGGACGAACAACTACCAATGTACCAGTAAAATGAGAATGTGCAGTTACGGCGTAGCTTCTACTGATTTTTCTAGTATAAATGGCACCACAAAATGATCACATAATAATCCGCATATATATGTATAAAGAGCTCAAGAATGTTTTCGCATTTACTTAGCTCAAAGCAGTCCTGCACCGCATTTGTGATAAAAACAACAATTGCGTTTTGCTTTCGCACAGGAAATGTCATCTGACCAAACGAGCAGTGTGAGAACATAAACAACGTACCAGAGGACAGAGGACGTCGCATTCGGTTAGTAAGTTCACACCGCGGGGAAGTGAGAACTCAACGAGAGACGAAATGAATGGATATGCTACACAAAGGTGTACGCCGTGAAACACCAGCTCGGTTTTGTAATCACTCAACAGTTCTCGTGCACAAATCTTGCCCACACTCGTGTTCGCTTGGGGTCTCGATCGATTGCCAACTTGCGAATGAACTCAAACCTCTTCAGTGCTTTGATCACACCGTGAAGTTAGATCAATCAGAAGCGATCGGATAGGCTGTCGGAGATGCGCATATGCGCCTAGTTGGTTGCTGATATCATCACACACACGCACGCAAGCGTACAAACACAACCGCACACAGATACACACAAAGCGAAAAAACCAACAAAACAGCTCCCCACTGTGAATGCATTTCGAATTTCTGTTTTTTTCTCAATCGTATGCGACCAAAAATTTGTGAAAACCCGAAGAAAAATTGTAATAATTGTTGGGGGATATAAAACAAATCTCGGGAGATAAAAAGACCATTTCCAAGCGAAAAAAGCAATAAGAAAATATGACCGTACCAAAAGACCAGTTACACAATTTAAGACAAACGAAGATAGAAAAAAAAGAATGACTAATGTCGGTGAAACATGAACTAGGGCAACAGCATAACAACTGCACTTGCCTTGCACAGTTCTTCCGATAAATGGCGCAGACTTCCGATCTCAACCAAATGCTGACGAACGCACACGCGATAGGCTTCAGGCGCTGGCGAAACGGCCGTGAATGGGACCAAGTAGCGTAGTGAGAACTCGACAAGTTCTGGACTGGGTTGCACCTGGACAGTGATTTGTGTGCCGGATGACCGAATCAACTGAATCACTTCATTTCGAACAAATCCCTCGACAGATTGGCCGTTCACAGCCAATAGTCGATCACCTGGAAGTAGACCACACCGAATTCCACATGGTCCGGGTTCCGCATAGAGAACCTGAAGAGAGTGGGAAAGATGGGGACACGAAATAGTCTCGGGTGTCATTAAGCAATGTACTGTTTCTTTATTTTAGTATCGACATCAACACGGCCGGATACGGATATATGCCAACCGTCGTTTGGTATAGCACCTACACAGAGTTCGTATACCTACGGATACCCTATCCCAACACAACAGAGTATGAGTGAGTGTACAACATTCAGTTTAATGAATAAGAGAAGAGCTTGTCACGTCAATGGAAATCTAACAATCAGCTAGTTCATCAACACAAGACATATGTGAACAGAATCGATTTTGGCCATCCATTTCGCTCTCATTCTGCGTTTGGCGAAACTGATGGCCAATATCAATTCTGTCCACATGTCTCCTTGTGTTGATGAAATGGATAGAGGGAAAAGGATGTTTATACATAAATCAATTATCTAATGAACGATTCTAAGACAATGAAGATTCGTGAGCCGTATTCATATACGAAAAGATACTGTGCCAGAGCAGGTATCACAAGCAAAACAATTAGTAAATGTGACCGAAGAAATAGCACAAATGCAAACACCTAGAACAATGCGTTCACGTAATCCGGTGATTTGTCATCAAAATCTGCGCTAGAAATGAAACAGCCAATTAGATAATGTGAGGAAAANGAGGGGAGGGAGGAAAGTAAAGTAAGGAATGTAAGGAAGACACACATACGAACAAAATATCGTGAACAACTGAGTTACAGATTGTCAATCACGAGGTGCAGAAATCGAGAGTGATTGATCGGGCTGGTCCCGACTGATTCTTTCGCATGTCCACAGTTAGATCTTCAAATGACCTGACTGACGCTCTCAAACCAGTTTGGAAGATAAATCCAAATTCCATTAGAGACAGGGAGTGTGGGGAATTGCTATTTGAACAGTTACAGCATAATTTCATGCGACCTTAACCCGAACATGCTCCCTTATGTGTATTCATACATTTTAGCACACAAACAGTGCACTGTATCATCCCTTTACCTATGCACTCCGTCATTTCTTTCCATCACAATGGGGTTCACTGTACAATTAACGCCCGGAGAGGGAGACACTATGTGACATATCAGTTTGCTCCAAATAAAAGCACCCCACAGATATCGGTATCATGAGATAGGACCAGCACCTATTTCTGGACAAGCACGGATGAACTGGTATCGTTGGTAGGAGATCAATACTGAAGTTTAACCAAGCTTCCGAAAATTCAAGTCGGGATACAGTTATCACAGTACTATCTTACATAATTCAATTGTTTAGATCAGATATAGACAAATTAATGGTTTGCATCTAACCGTTTTGATGTCTTTAAATCAAACGGAAATTTAAAAATCAAGGAAGGCACTATATGTGTTTTGGTGGATTATAGTCAATCAGTCCAGTCAAGTAATTCTTTATGCTAACCGTACTCATTTTCCGAATCCAGCTTCTCCACTCATGTTGTTAGAAGATTAAGGCCTCCTTGCGACGACTATTACTGAATCGTTCAACGTCATTAAAGCATGATACTAACGCAATGCTGATAGGAAAATGTGAACAAACTTACAAATTAAGTTACTACTCGACATTTGGCCGTCGTTACTTGGTCTATATGCGGCAAAACAAACGGATTCAACACATCGTGAAAAACGACCAATTTTTGATAAACGAACCATATTGTAAGTTTCTACGATAAGATTCGAAATCAACTGCGGTTGACAACCAGTATAGCATATATCGAATCAACCTGAGGGTTGTGTGTTTGAATCCCACCGCGAACGCCTAACTCACCTACTTTCGTGTCCTCCAGTGTACCACAACAAGGGAACCCCGTAATCACAGACCAATGACAAAAGTCGATTGGTAGTGAGTGAACCTCTAGGGCCAAAGTAACAATGAAAACAACCCAGTCTGCTGTAAGCAAAGTCACCGAGCAGGAAAAGTACATTGCCATAACTCACACACGAAAGAAATAATCAACTTACGTGAGAGCGGGATTCCAGAAATTGTCCGTTTTTTTGCAATGTTTTTCTCTGTGTGGACAGACCACGTCGAATTAGAATGCCAAAGCCGTATGAAGGATTGCGATTCAAAATGACATTGAAACATTCAACCTCGGTTTCCGGTTTCCACGACGCCATCGAGGTTGGAGTGTATAAAGCGCCATATACATCCGTGGTTACAGCACCACTGCGAGAACTCACAGAATGATTCGGTGATGGTGTTACAGTGCTCAGTAGCTCAGCTTCCGCCACGCTGGAATTATCCGTTTCTGAAGAGCCGTGTAACCCATCTGTGTGGACCGGTTTGGTGTTCCGCAAGGTATTTGGCCTGGACCTGTGAGTCCCTTTGGGCCCTACAGCTCAACAATCTCAGCAGTTAAAATAGCTTACCAAAGATTTCTTGATGCACTTTACTAATTTGCTCTCGTGTGAACTCCATTAAGCCAGTCAATCATCCGGGTTTACTTTCAAAGATGCACTGAAATGACGGACATTTTGGTTTCAACTTCAGCGTAAAATGGGCTGAATGATAGTAGAGAAACCATAAGTTTATTTTTTTTATTACACACCTAGGTGTGATGAACAGCAGACNCAGACGGGGCAAACCCCATAGTCACGAGGACCTGATGTTCAGTGGTTGAAATCGGCAACCTAAGCCACGGAACTTGGAGTGGCGAACCACATAAGGCCCCGATAGGTTAGGCGTGGTATTGAACCGGACGACAGCAGAGCTGCCTACCACCAAAGTCGGATGGCGGTGACGGGGCTTGAACCTCGGACCACAGGGTCCAAAGCACGCCGGTGACAGCGACTAAACCACTGCGCCACCACCACAAGTCCTTTGCTACGAATTCGAGGACACGGGTTTGCTCTAGTAAATACACGTTGGAAAATATACATTACATATAACACAGTAAACATCGTGAAGTACAGGCACATAAAGAGTCAAGTTTTTCGGATAATCTAAGTACTAGCATATTCAATTTTATTAGGCAGTGGGATGATGGATCATTGTTTTACGTCACGCTTATCACGTAATAAAAAGGAACAATTAGGATGTGCTGATGTCTCCGACGATGGTGCAAACGCCTTCTTGGTAAACGCTACTTGCTGTGGGAAACAGTTAAAAAGGGTGAATCCTACTATCACGATGATCTACTTTCCAGCTTTGAAACCCAGCAATTTAGGGACCGGGACTTGGAACGGCGAACCACATACGGCCCAAATAGGACAGGTGTGGTATTAACCCAAACGACAGCGAAGCTGCGCACCACTGAAAATGTTATCGGGCTCAGCCGTAACCGAAACAAACTATAAAAACTTATCGTGAGAAGGACGATTCAGCTTATTGCATATAGCGACTTTCCATGAGCGATGCTTTGACAATGATGTCTATGTATATGACTTACAATCATGGTTTCAGATAAGAAGCCTGTAAAACAGTTCAGTTCAGTTCACTTTAAACAATCATTAGGCATGCATTTCCGTGCTGTCTTTTGGCTGCCCATTTGAGTGAGCAAAAGGAGGAAAACAAGACGGTTCAGAGTAGGATCGGAGAGAAAATTGAGAACTTCAGTGGACTAATAATGCAGAGAAATCGAGAAGATGCATCAACGCCACTGTTTACGACACCCAGCCATACCACTCGATGTCTCCAATCATCGGTTAAGACCATCGTGAGGTCCCCAGCCAGGTGGCCTAATGGGACCTATGTGACCCAGACTCCCGGTTCGGGTTTTCATACCCGCATTCCAGGTCTTACCTTGACCACCTTCGGCTCTCTTCCACCCACAAACCGATTGTTAAATACCTGGGTGTTATTTTTAATCATAACCTCACCTGGTCTGACCATGTCAATGACGTTTTTTTGAAGGTCAGGAGGCTCACTTTTTATGTTTTACGCCTTAAATCCCTTTCCATTCCATTGCGTGCGTCTTGCCACATTGGCTTTATGGGTCCCCTGTTATCTTCCTTGGTCTTTTGAACAAGGACCTCAAACTAATTTCCCGATCCCTCAGATTTCTCTCCGTTTGCAGTCTCATACCACGGGAATATCTAGTAGAGTTTGTGGTGACACATCACTTCAAGTCCTGTAAAACATTCTCTAATAAGATTTTATCTGATATCTCCCATCCTTTTTATTCCTCTCTTAGCGACTGCCTTTCTCACTCATCCACCCGTTCCACTCACAAACTCATTAAGACTCGCACTGAAGCTCACAGGTGGTCTGTTGTTCCTTATCTCGCCAGATTTTTAACAAACCAAGACCTCGTTATGGGAAATCTGCGTCAAACACTACACTAAATCCTTCATGAACACCCAAGTGTGCCACTCATTTTGGTTATTGCCGTCCCTTTTCACATCCTTTTAACTGCTGTATCATACTATTGTGTTTTACGTATTTTTTGACACACTATGGTTATGTGTTTGCTGAATATCCACCTCTCGGGGTGTATAAAACCATTCCTTGACTTGACTTGACTTGACACCACCTGCCTCGGCAAACATCGCTCGCTGGGGCAACCTATCTGGTGACATGCACAACGCATGGCCCAACCAACGTAATCTATGGAGGTCGATCACTTGCTCCAGTGGGAGACCGTATTTACCCAAAACTCTGCCCCTAACCTCAACATGGCTCGTCCGGCTGCCCCACCAGATTCGTGCAATGCTGCGTAGACAGCGGTGTTCAAACACCGACAGTCTGTCTTTATCCTGTTTGCTTAATGGCCAAGTTTCTGCACCGTATAGCAGAACTGGCCGAA
>UZAN01041572.1:6735-19184 GCA_900618425.1 Echinostoma caproni
GGTACGTTTATTTGTTTTGTGTCACAGTTAGGTAGTCGGACTTCAGACAGACAACAGATGTCTACCTTGTAGTCGTGCAGTGATCGCATCGTGATACACTGGCTTGCTGTGTCTAACAATGTGCTAACATCCCAGCAGGCTACATGGATGCTGGATCTGGTGCATAGATGACTTAGGTTCCCAGCTTGCTCATTTGTCAACCCAGCCACTGGAAGAGCGCAGGGCGCGTCGCTTCCCGGGGACGCCGTAGAACGAACGTGATGTACCATTGTAAGACGGTCCATGAAGAAACTTGGGAATGAGGTACTAAGTGACGTCCCCAGCGTCGCTCGGCTTTTGTTCGAGGGTGCACCTCTAACCGTTGCGCAACCAAGTGCGACCTGCAGGGTAACAGGGTAGAACTGTTGGTAGCCGGTGACCGTTAGAACGGTTCATACGCCTTTCGGATGGCTCTGCGCCAATCCAGGATTCCCAGCGTGTCCGTGAGGTAGCATTCCTCAGTTTATCCTACTCGTAAGAGTAGGCAGGTGGCAATGACCTTATTTGGTGGCGGGCCACATTCGCACATGTCGCGATGCTGTCTGCAGACACTTATGGCATTTTAACGGGATATCGGTTACCAGCCGAAAACCCCACCACGTCCTCTAGCATCTCCGCTGATCGTCCGCAACCGATTATTCAGTGAGGTAGCCTCACCTATTCACGGTTAACCACCAAGGTGGCCGTTCTCCTATCCGCGACCTGGAGACACGCTCGGTAGCACTCAGCTGTGCTATCCGTAGCCACGTGTTGCGGTGGATGCCTGAGTCGAGAGTGCGCTTCAGATCCGTGATCTTTGCGAGCAGCTACCTGATGTTTGTGATGACCGAAGAGGCATTGTCATTTTCGGATGGGAGTATGTTACCAAGGGATGATTGTCAGTCTGCCCGGTCGCGCTTTTTTGTTTGAGCAGGAGTCCGAAAAATTCGCTAACAGAGTATTAAGTAAATAATGCTTAAAGCTGTATAACTATGACCGCGAACAAAACCTTTCGAGCGGTCATTATGCAGTATTCATCGCAAACTAAAACAAACCGCACAGAGAAGAAATATAGCACAGTAAATCGAAGGGTCCGCCATTCGGTATGGAGTTCTTCGATACAATTATGTTCTTTTGATCATTGTTTGAGTTTTCTATTCCCGCTCAGCCCACATACGAGACCTCACCTAAATCCTCCCTGGGTTTCAGTCTCGCTTGTATGACTGTTTTTCGATATCTTATGGCATATCCTCTGAGCTTTGTTCTTTCCAGTGAACAACATTAAACATAGACTGTAACCGCTTGAGGTAAAACTGATCATTCATTCATTATTAAATTTGACACTCAACAAAATAAATAGCAGTGTTTACATTTCAGTTTGTGCTCAACTATACCCAGGCTTGTTACATAAAACATAGATATGTTAGACACGTTAGACTAGTTAAAATTGGCAGAAAAATGAATGGCAATATACAGAAGTTTCTTTCCCATTTCGGAAGAGGAAGAAAAACATTTTGAGTAGGACTGATATGGATAAGGTTATGGGGTTTGCAATCAACCATCAATAGGCATTTTCAGGAAATATATGCAAAAGAAGCAACGTGTAAAACATACTTGATTAGAATGAAAACGAGATTACGAGGAATATTGAGACACTTGTTTAAGAAATGCATAAAGCAGGTAAAACAAATTGAAAATATTCCAAGCGCATTTGGTAAATGAGCATGAGAAATGCAGGGTGTGAAAGGAACAAACGCGGACTGTGTGATTATGGGAGCGGATAATGAGCGGAAGGCAGTGCGTACGTGGAGGCGGACGAGTGTAAACGAACTAATATAGTCAGAGAACTCTTTGGGGTGCACTGTTCTGATTTTATTTTATTGATAGTTAGCACTTGCAACCTATTATATGTCGACTAGGTGTTATGCAACGACCCCTAAAGTGTTTGTAATGCTGACCTGGTGACCGGATTCTAACAAGTAAGGCATAATTAAACTCGATGGACACTCCCAATACAAAGATTTGAGGTTTATAGGACGTGCTCACACAAGCTCTCTGACAGCCGGCTATCTATCCTCCAGGTATACCTTAAATATTGTACAATTTGAAACAAATAGACCCATCTGTAAATTGCACGAAAGTTTGCTCAGTTCAAGTCTATGTGAAACAAAAAGCGATTAGTTCTTTGTAGCATCACTAATTTTGCAGGTAAAACTTTCGCACAGTTGTATTAGTGAGTCGGCGACTTATTCTACTAACTATATCACCCCCTCTGGAAGACAGAGCGGTAAGATGCTTCATTTCTTTGCCGTTGGATGGCTTAATTTGAGAATGGTAAGTGTACTGCACTTCCAGATAATTGCGTACATACATCCATAGTTTGATTGCAAGGGCGTGAGCACTGAATAGTTAACTGGATCATTAATACTGACTTCTAACCATATCGAAATTACATTTCATTGAAACAAAGCTTCACAAATGCAAATAATATCGTGTTCAAATACACCCAAAAAGTATGGAAATAAGGAAAACCTCAAATGACAACTGGCTATATAGTAGGTCCAAGGAAGGCAGTGTCTTCGATCCCGCTCTCTAAAGGAACGTTGATCTATGGATCTAGACAAATTGGTCTCACATAAAATCGTACAAATACCCGGATGTTATCAGTGCATCCATAATACAATAAAAGTGACTCCAATTCTTTTATTTTTTGTTATATATCGCTGATAAAAGGACTTCCAACAAAATTGATCCGATCGAACTTGAGACGCCAACTCCGTCTATTTGCAAATTGTTCTGCCCATCAAAGTCGAGTTGAACTTCACAAATACACAAATGCAATAGAATGCTCCACGTACGGTTTCTTCAAACATAACGGTTGTGTAAAATCGTGGTAGACGAGAAATTCCTTTCTATGGTCTGTAGTAGGCAAACCTTCTTTACGTCAGAGTCCAAATCTAAAACTGGTCGTTTTATACAGAGAATATCTTTGGGCTTTGATGACAATCTAGTTATTCTGTAGTGGAATGATTAAATCAACGGCAGGATGAAAAAATTTCTGCTTAATGAACATTCGTCATTTTATAAATTTAGGGAATGTCTGAACCCGAAGGTCTCAAATCGATAAAAACGCTCATCAGAAGTAAAATAGCTTATAGATCCCTTTTGAGTATTCCTACATTTTTACTCTTCACGTACTACTTTCAATTCTAATGACAAACTGAAGGAATTTCACGCAGTACCCTCTTCAAACCTATCGTTCTTCTTGGTTCGTTGTTGAAGGAACTGAAATTTGTGTCAGGGATGCTTCCATTCATGATATTTCTAACTTTGAATGCGTAACTCCTGATTCAGTTTTTACCGTTTCATCCGATAAAAGCTTAATGCAATTCCCAAATAGAAGCTGGGTCATGTCTTAATGAAGAATCAATGCGATGCTTGAGATCTTTTGGATATGTTTCAACTACTACGCTAGAAGTAGCAGAGTTCCTCGAAACCATGTTCGATTACGTATTTACTGCAACGATACACAAAGCATTATATACTCCAAGGACACAACCCTATATGCCATATTCGTCAGTGGTTAATATGACGTTTGACGGTAAAATGGTAGGAGCGAAACTGCCAACTTTGCACAAGAATTTATCCCCAGGGACAGACAACGTGCATCCTCGGACTCTGTTCTCGCTAGTCAATGATATATCCGAAACTCCGGCTGTTCTTTACCAAAGGATGTTTAATAAGGTGGTAATTCCATAGTCATAGAAGGAAGGAGTGATTTCACCCATTCTCGAAGTGGTCTCTCGCATTGATTCCGCCAACTGCCGTCCTGTTACACTTCTTCCGATAATGTCTAAAGTCATGGAGGCTATTGTGGTAGATCTGTGGATGGTATGTCTGGAGACGCATGACATTTTGTTCGCAGCTCAGCACGAATTTTAGCGCGAACCTTCGTGTAACACAAATCTACTTCCTGCACGAGATGAGTAGATAAAATTCGTCGATGCAGGCGAGCCACTGGATTACTTCAAAGCATTTCGTCCAGTAAATCACTAAATTCTACCGCGAAACCTCGATTGTATTGAGGAGTTAATTCGACAAAGAACCATGTTTGTGATTCCGTATCTGGACTTGTCGGCGCTGTCCGGGGGTTCTACAAGGATCCATGCTGGGGACTCGTCTTTCTCTTGCGTTTATAAACAACCTACAGCATGTCCTTGGACCATCCCCGGACGACATAAAATCCTAGAAAACAGTAAGATCTCGAGAGTATTTTTTGGCACTCCGAGAAACGATCACTGCAGCCCATCGATGGTCAATCGTAAATCAAACTGAATTATACGTTTCAAAAGGCAAAGTTATTTCCATACGACACAGTAATCGTTTTTTCTATGTTCAGTAAAATCAACTACTACCGCATGCCACTGATTCAAGGGATTCGAGATTAACACTACAAGAGGACGCAGGATGTTCCACGCACTGTACCAGAGCATTATCCATGGCTCTAAGACAAGTTAGACTACTTAAACGCGCTTTCGGCGGTTTGAAAAAGCATTGTTCCTACGGTTTCTATCAGTATTCATTCATCACACAAGGAATACGCTGTTCAAATGTGGAATCCGTAGTTGAGTCGCAACAAGGTGGCTCTAGGACGTCTGCGAAGGTTGGCACGAACATTTGTAAAGGCTTGTGTACCAAGACATACTCCGAAATACTGCAACTATTGGGACTTTTCTCTTGCCAGTATCGTCGACTTCGGGAGATTTAATATTGAAATACCACAACCTGCATCAATCCAATCACCATCGCCGTTATGTGTATGTTTTATCTCAAAATAATCATCTCAGGAAAAAGATCATTGAAATTGAGGACTCAGAATGGTCACCTAGGTTGTTGGCTTCAATCATTTGCAGTTAGAGTATGCGGTGTATGGAATTTTCCTTCAACCCATGTAGTGTGTGCTTCTACAGTTGAGTTATTCAGATCACAGCTTTATAAGGTATTGGAACACTTAACATGTCAACATCGATGAGTGATCGTGTATATTATTAATGTTTTCTATTTGTAAAGTTGTTCAAAACATTCTGCAAAATCCTACGGGATATGATAAGCGTAAGCCTTGTTCGATTACCCATAATGAAACCTTTAAATTTGAAACTTTGACCTAACCATGTACGAGTAGTAGTTAAACTTGTATTCTTGTTTTGTTTCCTATACAAATACGTTGTTGTGTTGAACCTGGAATATCACTTCGTGTAACGTGAAAGCAGAAGACGGGTTGATACAGTATAATTGCATTGGTAACACACAACAAGATAATACTGTAACTGAAAACAAAGTATTTACAGTTTGTCCGAATTATGAGTTCACGGAGTTATCATTTTCCTTAATGATATTAACAGCAGAAGGGTCTCAAATGAAGATAAAAAGTTCTGTCACAATCATTTCTAAGCACATGTGTTAGCCGTAACAATGATGTTTATGGTAGATTATTGCTGCAGCCGAAATCATAAAGAAAAGCAATAGTTCAATTCTCGCTACGCTAGTGGTTTCAGTCACGCCTTACACGACCAGCGGACAGTCTTAGTCCGTCAATCCGGTGTTCCACCTGCTTAACTTATATAGCTTAATTGTTGTGCATCTACAAACATAGGACTAACTCGCTCTGAGCCATGTGGAGTATCAAATTTGTTGAATTCAATAAATTAATTTTGTCTATAGATATCTGGAACATTTAATTCCATGGGAGACCATCGTTTTACTAATCGTTTTTTCCTTCAAGATGCAAATAACATAATGTTTGAACCCTTCAACCAGTGTTGTCACTGAGTTTTGTATTGCACTTTCCTACAATGCACATGCTATACTATATATTTCATTTATTGTGCTCTCACAATGTGCTGTTGTGCCATTTCAAAATTGTATGACAACATCAAATTATTGGGTGCAATCAAGGAAAAAAACATGAATTTTAAGAGATACCATATGAGCACGTCGTATCTGTTTGCAAAAGTACGAATGGTTATCATGAGGATAATTCATTGTGACATAATACGGGCGGAAATAACCGGAGGTAAGGTACGATCGATTCGAGTTCAAATATTGTGCTTAGACAAGATCTTGTACGGGTCATAGAATAAACATTAATCCATCCAATGATCGCAATGTATTTAGGATCGAAAGGACCCGGATTATCATCGAAAACTCAACTGTATATTTGAAATGGTTACCAAAATTGATACTGAAAATTACCATTGGTCTCATATCGGAATATTTGCATGTGACAACTAGGGTGACGTCAAAACGTCCCTAACAAGTTACGTATAGTATGACCGACAAATGGGGAAATCGCGGAAAAAAATACGAAATACCCATCTGAGTGTACCCTTTATTGAAGGAGAACACGAGGTGATAATGTGGAAAAAGTACGGAGAATGCAGTACAACTAGCGATACACTTTCCAGATCAAACTCGTGCAATAATGACTGTACTGACCACAAGAGCAATGGAGAGCTCAGGTTAACATTATTTCCAATATTCTATCAGTAAATTCCTGAGCTAAATGCAATAAAATCATTTTCTTTCAAGTCAGTTAATCTGCATGTCTAAGGTAAAAAATCACACAACAACAAAGAAATGGCAATCAGGTATTTTACAAATTGCATAGTTACATCACGGAAGCATTCTTACTAAGATAGTCATTGAGAGTAGCAAATTGAACTGAACTGCAGTAATGTTAATAGAAAGGGGAAAACTGCGTTATGGTCAAACGAAGTATGATAAATGTCAGCAATTTGGATCAGTAGAGTGGGAGGCAGATTCAATGCACTGTATTAAGATGGACATAGAATAGTAAAGTGGACAATATGCGAAGAATGATTAACGTATTTTTGCTGCTTTGGCATCGTGTGTTATGCCCATGTTGGATCCACAATCTGGAGCCTCGCTCTAGTGAGCTTTTGAAAATAGAGCAAAGGTGCGAAAATCTTTTGTTACGGCGAATATGAAAATCCGCTGGCAGATGAACAAAAGATTTGACGACAAAGATCCATGAAGCGTGAATGCTTGAAAAAGTGCTGCGTTTGCCTTGTATTCAGCCGATTTCAATCAGTTTCGCATAACTTGGATTGCAAAGAAAACTCAGATCTGTGTACAGGCAGTTCACTCTGCTCACTGAATTGCAAAATTCTAACGAATGCTACTGGGAAATGTAGCAATCCAAAATACATTGAGGATGATCATTAGCATACTACACAAATCGTTTTGATGTAGCTGACTCAGCCGTAGAAGGACATTCAGTGTAGCACTTTTTGGTTAAATGTTACTCGCACTTACTGCTCAGTTTAATTTTCATTAACATATGAAATATTTGTTTGTAATCACGAACTTCTGTTTCATAGTTAGCAACTACATTACACTTAATGTGCTTGTATTCAGCTTGACATCTACTGACCTAGAAACATCTGTATTTCTGCCTTACGTCTAAGTTAATCCGAGTTAGATGAACTGAATATTGGATATGTTTGGAGCCGTGTTGGATAATGTGCCCTCAGCACACCGTGGTGGGTTATTTAGTTTTCAATACATATATAAACCTTTGGACTGTGAGCGTAAGGGTCCAGTTGAAAGTGAAAATAGTGTATTACCACAAAAGGTAAGTCTCATGATGTCATCCGTGATTAATTTTGGAGGTAAAGTATGACTTCTCGTGAATGGCAACTTGAATATTTGACCATGGTAACCAGCAGTATAGACCAGTGAATGTAACAAACCAAAAATAAATTTGAGGTAAGGGTTCAGCCTAGTGGATACAGTTGGGAATGGAGATCTCACTTCGCACGAAGGACCCGATTGAGTAGAATTATGCCACTGGACGTGATCTATAATCATGTGACTGTTGTCCGGTATACAACTGACTGGTTGTATGTTGTATGTGGTTACAAGCAGTGCTACCAACTGTTCAAATTTCAGCACAAAGCCCACGCAAATACTCGCACTGCTCGATAGAGAAAATGTGCGTAAGGACCGCAATGCCATTTTGATAATGTGTTTGAACTATTTGGATGCAACACGTGGAGTCGAGAAATGGTTTTACACAATTTTCTGATTCGCAATGGGAATAAAATTATATCTTTAAAAATAAGAGATAATTTCGTTGTGAGAAGTGCTAAATGTTTGGCACCGTCAGTTTCAAGCACATCAAAGAAAAACG
This sequence comes from Echinostoma caproni, assembly GCA_900618425.1. Classification (NCBI taxonomy): domain Eukaryota; kingdom Metazoa; phylum Platyhelminthes; class Trematoda; order Plagiorchiida; family Echinostomatidae; genus Echinostoma; species Echinostoma caproni. The sequence continues at coordinate 14,966 of UZAN01041572.1, forward strand.
ACACGAGCTGCGGATATTAGTGTCAGTCAAAATCCACAGGTATATACCTGAGTTAATTTTAGATAGGAATTTGGCATCGATCATCGTAGTATCAAAACTAAATGAATTCAGCACAATGAAAACCCATTGAACATATCCGGTTGGATTTGGATAAAGACCACAATCAATTCAAAGGCCTAGCATATTGGAAAGATCACATGAAGAGTTGGCGAATTTGAGGGTAGTGAGGTCAGTTAGGGCGTTGGTGACCCGGTGGTAACGTTACCAAATTATCACCCCGGGGATGTGAGTTCGAATCTCACCACCACTGCCTTAATTTCCCCATTGTGTGTTGAATGGCAGTTGTTTGATTGGCCGCTTCCCCCTTCCTGAAAATGGTATCTTTGTATATTCAATAAAAGGAAGTAAAATGAAGACAAAAAATAAAATAGTTTAATCAAAGGCTAAATCGTCCGTAGTTCATAATTAAAATTATGAATGGAAGACCGAAATAATTGCAACAAAAGTGGGGAGAAGCATTTACTCCTCAATAAGTCTCTAATGTAAACCATACTATATCATTCTTCTTGCTGTTAATTTGAAGCACGTAGGTAACCCCTCAACTTCAAACATACCGTAACATTTGCCTGATATTGGAAGTTGGGCTGAAAAGTGGGAATCGCTATTAGATTTGGGGAAATGTAAGCAGGTATCCATAGGGTTGCTAGCCCGTCAAACTGAGCGATTGAAACTTACCGTTTTTCCAGAAAACGTAGATCAAGTTATGCACTTTGGTGTACTGATCCACGACTCTTCAAAACCCTCCCATCAGTGCGTTTCGGGTACCACTAAGACATCTATGGTACTTCATTAGTTCATCCGCGTAGTAAAATCCATAGAAGTAGGGGGACCAGCATCAATTTATAAAGGGTTTTCTAAACCATACATGCAATGTTGTCTCTAATCCTAGGCATGGCCACTCATCGAAACAATAAAGTTTTGGAGGCAGAGGACGTTTATGCGCCCAGCGTAAGGTACCAAAGAACTACGGTGTACAAATGGACTCCGTTCATTATATCATTTATCATTATGGAAGGAACAAGAGCGGGGATATGATTGAGGTATATAAACATGTAAAAATCAGGTCACTTTTCAGGATACTGTGGGTTTTAAATGGTCGAAAGTAGCTCTACATGAATATAAACACACGCTTTCAAAGCGAACTACATTACATGAACTCGTGGAATAAGCTTCTGGATGATTAAATGGCGGCATGCGTGGTGATAGAGTTTAAAACACACTTGTATGTGAATTAGGCCAGTTTATTTCCTGAAGTTGTTTTGTGCACTGCTTTCTCAGCCTCTCCCATCACAGTTACATTTTATGTCCATTGACATTTAGAGCCCTTGCCTCATTGACGATGAACACCCAAAGAAGTTCACGTCAAGTGAAGTAGTAGTGAAGTAAGGCAATGTGTGAATATTTTATAACAATATTGAACGGCTTGTTGATATTGTGATAGGCGGATATATAGTGGCGTCTTTAATTCATGCGCAGACAACATTACATTTTGTGATATACATAAAAGTATGTTTATGGTTTAACATGTAACGCTTCAAAAGATTTTGAGAAAAACTAAGAAGTAACAGCTTTGGAACGAGATTAAAATTGATAGATTTATAAAATAGATTGTAAACAATCGGAATTGAATTTCTTTTTCAGCGGAATGTTAAATTACTGTGCAATAGTGGTGACCAAAACAGGTGCGCCAATGAGAAAATATTGTCAAGATTTAAGAGTGGAATATCACCGAAAAATTCAAGGACATTTTATAATGCACCATTGTTGCCTCACCGTCTTTATTATAGGGTATCGTTTCGTCGTTAAAGACAGGATTTAAAACAAAATTTGTAATACCAGCGACACAGTCAGTTTAACAGTTTTTCTCACATGAAAATTGAATATGTATGCTGGTTCTTTGGTATGATAGATTAATTATCACCTGGGGTGGGTTACAGAAGGGATGTATTTCAAGTAGAAGGTCATGGTGGGGAAACATTGAATGAGTGCATGGTGTATATGTGTGATGGGTGAACATCAATTTCCTTGGCAAACGATCGGTACAGTCTTATACGGCTACTGGTGCTTGTCGTTTTCAATTTTGGTGTAAATGGATTTAAACCTGTATCTATTTTTAGGGAGTATAACCTAAATCTGGCAAAGTATACTATTGTTTATATGGTAACATTTTGTCCAAAAAACGATGTAGAATCTTGCAAACTATACGCTGGGTATAGTTGGTGGTAGTTTATTTCCATTTACCCGCGTGAGTTCGGATCAAAGTTTTGTTTGGAACAATATCATGATCTGTGTTCACCGTGAAACCAAAACAGTGAAGTAATCTTTTCACAAAAAATGCCGGTATTGTTATTATTAACTTTCCAGAAACCGAAGAACGTAGAAGTAATCGAAATGCAAATTCAGATGCCCAATTGAGGGACGTGGAATTAGAAAAATTTCATTTACTAGAATCCAGTAAATGAATACTTTAACTTCCTTTGTTGCTTATGGAGCATACAAACGTATAGTCAACTTTCAAAAGGGGGTGAAACCAGTAATAGAAACACAAGCACCAAAATCCATCAGAACTATACTCTCACAGGACCATGTAAACGGAATGTTCCAAGAATATGCGAACGACTTTATTAGACCAATGATTAATACTATCCAAATAAAAGCGATCTGATTATATTTGTTTCAGAAAGTTTGATAGATTGTAAAAGCAAAACTTGAAGTCCGTTTGTAGACCACGCAGTCCTGCGTATAAAAGCGATCAAGAAAGGACACGAGATTACAACTGGCTGTTAGTATTCATCTTATTCTCTTAAGTTTTACCCAGCATTCTCGAGATGCTTCAAGACAGCACGGCTGTTGGTCTTTCTCACATCGATGATCCAAAAGGGTGGCTTCTGTTTCTCAACCCTTGGTGAATGCTACCTGGTTGTTCTCTGTATCTTTTTGTTCGTGGATAAATAAATGTTTGCGCAACCACTGGATAGTTACTGGTGTGCAATTCATCTCAGAGGTAAATGGAATCGACAGAATGGCTTGTGAACGGGACATGGAAACGCAATGGTGGAGATATGAAATTGGTCACTCCCGTAAGTGTAAATTGAGTAGTTCATTTCGTGGTCCCCTTGAAAAGGGAACTGCATATGCACCACTTTTGCATGCTTTTGTGAACTCTCATTTGGAGTCGAACAAATGGTTTGCACAACCCGCCGTTTGCACAGATCTTTCGTTTTCGGAACTTGATGGCAAATGTGTCAGACAACGCCACTGGCAGATGCTTGGATTTTATACTACCATCCCCTTTCAGCTTTTACATTGCAACTAGTAAGTTCTCTGGGTTGGACTTATCTCAGCTTAGTTTATGTAGGAACAAAAAATTTTTGTGAGAGAAATTTTAATTTATCTCTTTAAGTTGGAACCCTGTTTTGTCAGCATGATAGGGTCACTCTCTCGTTTGAAACATTAAAAGAGTACAAAAAACAAAAAAAAGGAACAAACGTAGCCGAATTCCGTCAAACGGTGAACATAATCAAAGAAATCGGAAGAAGAGTCATTCAAATTCCATTTGCTAAGCCGAAGATTTGTTCTACCGATATCTGCAATATTTTTAGTATTTTATTCTAACGCGTTTGGTCACTTCACAAGTGTTATTCATTCAACCTTTCACCCATATCAACTGTTTGTTTTGTAGATTGGAAAGCACAGTTGCGCCACAATGCTCACATTGATGTCAATGCAGCAATGGGAAATGAAATTTGTACTGGTTGTTTTAACCGTTTGGGCTGAAATGTCGTTCACATCCGTCATCAATGCGCAGTCATCATCAACTGTCTGGAACACATCACCAATCTTTGCAACAATGGAACCGACGAATACCGAGATTAGTGAACCCAGTGGAACAACTGAAGGGGGAGAAATGGTGAAACTTAGTACAGAAGGTTCCCAGATATTTACTAACCTAGCACCCACGGATCATGGGGCAACAACCCAATCGACGGAAGCTTGGCTTACAGTAACAAGTGATTCAACGGAACGTCCCGCTACACACAGTTCGATTTCAACAGAATCGACCACCGGTCCACCAGCTGGTACTCATCATCACACAACTCATTCGTCGTTGGGACCACATGCGGTATCAAGCGACTCAACGGAACGTCCCGCTACACAC
>UZAN01041572.1:20766-36191 GCA_900618425.1 Echinostoma caproni
GTTCGATTTCAACAGAATCGACCACCGGTCCACCAGCTGGTACTCATCATCACACAACTCATTCGTCGTTGGGACCACATGCGGTATCAAGCGACTCAACGGAACGTCCCGCTACACACGGTTCGATTTCAACAGAATCGACCACCGGTCCACCAGCTGGTACTCATCATCATACATCAGAAATGTCAAACGAGATGACTCAATTGACACGTTCTTCTCCCCCACCTTCAATGTTTCTGACTGAAACGTTTACTGGGGGCACTCCAGCCACTGGTCTCAATAACCCTTCTCTCTTTGGCTCCAGTGAGGCGGCGACGGCGGAATTACAATCATTTCCGTCGGTCGTAACGATTCACGGTAATGTTACTGCGTTGAACAACACCTGGGTCAGTTCAAATAGAACAACCGCTACCACCACACAATCCACCACCACTACCTCTACTACCAAGGTAACAACAATGCGGACTGTAACTACAACAACGACTACTCCGAGCAACATGACCACGGTTGCTAGAACTTTCGTGAAATGTAAGCAATGAATTTGCAGGGGCCGTTTTCTTACCGCATTGATTATTGTTGTGAATGACTTTGAATGAATCGATTCTATGACCTACATGTAATCAGTCCTACAGAACACATGATGAGAAGACAAAATTGGCAAAGAAGCTCGTTTTCAGTGCATCTTAATGATGACAGGAAAACATTTACATATGACTATATACCGATGACCAGTCACATATGGGGCTTTACGAAGGAATGGAAAGTAGCTGAAATATTGAACATTTTGCAACATATTGGGTTCCAACTGTGCATGTGTGATCAGAATTCATTACGAGTCAGTTATAATTTGTTAGGATACTATATGACGTGTCACTTGTCAGGAATCCGACCGTTGAAGCTTGTGTGCTTGCATACATTGCTTTGGAGCACATAAATGAGGGTTACAGAGACGGATGCTGACTGAATCCACTCTTTACTTTTGATGATCTCCTAAATGTGTGAAATTTCTTCATTCAGCATGGATACCCAGAGCGTCTGGTGGAATCTTTGATGTAAAGACACGAGGCTTTTCCGAGAGATTACGCACAGAGTGGTATCAGTTGCCATCAACAAAACGTTCTACATAACCAGGCTCCAGACCCGATTCACATCTGGCTCCTTAGTGTATCTGCGGTTGACGGATAGAACGTCCAATTCTGCTCCCTCCTTCTGTGTTCACTCTCCCATTTTCTCCTGTGGGGTAAAGTATGGTGGTATAATGACCAGGCACCTGTCCGAGCGCATCCGTGAAAGTCACCCTACGTGGTTGAGTAATTGGTGGAGTAATTAGGTCAATCACAAGTGCCATTGTGTCTCACCTTGTTGACACTATTCACAACTTAAACGTCGCTGAAGCGTTTCGACCCATGTGCGGGACGGTCCACAGCGGAGGCAGTCAGCATCCCTCTGCTCAAGCCTCCTTTTAGCGCTCCAAAGCANCATACTCCCGCGCCGGATTGAGATAAAATGAAAGCCAGCACGCACTGGGTATCATGTTACGTAAAGGTAAAGTTCATCGTGAAGCGATGGATTAAAAAGCGATCAGTTTTTAAAGTTTTCAAATATTTCGAAACATATTGATTTATCCTTTACTTTAATTATCAAAAGATCTGTTTGCAATATTGAAGCAATAGGTGCTGCGGAATTCATTTCGATAGGTTTACACAACATTGCCCAACCAATAGATGTTCTTATTTTCTGAAGGTGTGTGTTTACCCGAAAATATTTTTTTGTCGATGATTAGATCCTTATGGCGGAGTGTAAATTGAATAACAAACAAGAGTATTGCGTAAAATATTCATGAACCTGCGGCTTCACCCTTTAAACAGTGACTTGGTGTACTTAAGATAAAGGCAATTCATTTGGTAACTGGATAGTACTTCCGCTAACGCAAAAATTGCTTGTATAGCACGCAAGTGTGACGGCAGATTTAAATGGCTTATTTGGTGACATATTTAAGCTTTCGGAAAGTTTTGCTCCGGGGCAGTTGCTGATTTCTCTGCTTTTTGGTTTTTGCCTTGCAATATCCAAGGATGTAATCTGAAATCTGACTAGTTCCGACAACGATGAAGGATATAGACTTTGGAAATCAAGGAGTGTTCTATGTATATTTGACATGCTTGGAGATTTATTGTTTGGGAGACAAACATCGTCAATTAAAGCGAGTGCTCAAATAGCGTGGTCATGCGGTAGACAGATCTTCCTAACAATTCATTCGGTCAGCAATTGTTGTTCACAGCCTTCTTATTAGACAAATCGTTATAGGCGTATTCCATAGAACGGTCAAGCGGTCACTTTCAATAGATAGCCTGCAGTTTTCAACAGCCACATTTTGTGCCACGTACTGTTCCAAACCGCATTTCCAACGAATAGAACAAGAAAAAGACATCTGGTCTCCAGAGTTAACGAGTATTAGGAAATAACTGACATATCAATATGGTAAAAATGAAGGCTTTTTAACAGTATTGTATGGAGTCATGAAAATAAAAAGACCAATTTATCAATGTTGAATTGCGGTCAGCGTATCCTAGTAGAATATGCACAAAACGTGAAGTTTATGCTGTTGTGGAACTAACACTCTTGTCGGACATGAGTTCGAGTATCGGTGTTTGGAGTCAAAGAAATGTGAAGTAAAAGCTAATTTTGCCCCTGTCCATTCTCGGGCTTGGTTTAAAGCAACCAGTAGTAATGTTACGCGTTTCGGATGCCGGACACACCGGAATTGATGGTACTAGGTCACTCACGCTTAAACTCCAAAGTAAAATATTAGGTTGCGAACACACTTCCTCCAGCTGCCCATGGACATTTGACGCTTATGCCCCAGTTGTTGAACTTATTTGTCATGTACAATGCGTGGCATAAATGATAGTCCGAATTTGGGTTCATCGTATCTATCAAATCACTAACTTGATTAGATAGATTGGTCGTGTGAATAAGGTGTGAGCTGAAAGCTATTAAGCACTGGAGAGCCGTTTCGGACTGCTTGAGTGTCATCAGCACGGGTCATCCTTCGGAAAACTGATAATATCAAATGAAATCCTTCAATAATTCCGCATACAAAACTACTCGTTAGTAGCATTTTATGATGAAGTCCGTCATTCTTATGCGCCAGCCGCCTTTGCACACCGAAAACATTCCTCACATCCTGTCGATTTTCTCGCTTGTATCATATACCATAGAAGAGGTAGCATGGTCTAATTCGAGCGAAATCATTCAACGCCTCATCAACATCCGCTTCATACGCAACATGTTTGCAACAAGCCAACCGAAACTAACACTAGGCTGACAGCAGCGATCAACTCCAATGAATCGGACAAATTGTAATTTAGACCTCGTTTCCTAATATCTCATGACATGTGATGCGTTAAATATATTTTCCGCTTATCACCTCAAACGAGAAAAAACATAAGCCTCTGAGAGAGATTGAAAGCTTAGCTACGTAGGAGCGCAGATTTCGGTGAAAAGCAAACTACGATTGACCTTTTATTGCAGATTCCCATTCTACGCCCTTTCTTTTTAGCATAGTGCACATTGAAATCTGCTCCCAATCGGCGAACAACTGAATGCAGTGGGAGAATAAATTGTAGGCTCAGCTCCTTGATAAGCACAACGATAAACGGATCAGAGTACATTCCACCAGTTGTAGTATAAAGCGATAATAATCAAACTTTGTTCATTTCTATCCTTTGAGAATCTGGAGGTAGAGGACTTCTAAAGTATAGATAATGTTCAAGTTTTTATAAGGAAGCCACCGGAAATTTATCGGTACATACTTGCATCTGAGGCGTAGACAACATAATTGGGTCAATACAAAAACCCGCGTGTATTTTATATCCGGTTCACCCCTAATCGATACCGGTGCAGACGGGAAAAAGTACAAGAAAGCGCTAATAGACAAGCAAAATGGTAGATATTTAGGATGGCACCAGAATTATCGAAATTTCGCTAAGTGATATTCATGTTCCCCAAGAATTGTGGTGATGGCTTGACAAAACACCACATTATCAGGATATTTAAGGAGAAAAGTTGCAGCGTGCTCAGACAAGTAGCTATTATACGTGAAAAATGTGTCTCGATAAGGGATTTTATCTAAGAGTACCCCGGATTTTGAACTTCAGGCAATTTAGCCATGTGCATTGATGTTTCAAAGATAATTAATCAGTGAGCCAGGTTAAGAAGTATTTGGGACAACCCAATGTTTCCAGACCGGGATGTTGGAAAGAAACAGCGAATGGTATACTCGTCTACTGAGTGGTTTATAATGCACATTGCACTGATTTTTCAAAGTCATACATGAACTCGAGGATTTTTTGAACTGAGAAAACTATCTAGGGCAAACCTATTAGTTTTCTGGAAAAGTCAACGAAATAATATGGGATGTCAAGACATTTCGGGAAGCTCATAAAGATAACAAACTCTGCTAATTTAGGATGCATACCTTTGGTCAATGAACACATCTTCATGTCCAAAGCTATCACTGATTGGTTTCAGCAACGGAACGTTCGATAAGAAACCGTTCTGATTCTTTTCTGACTGGCCTGCTCATTTGAACTGAATACTAAGGCCATTATCTATAACACATTGGATAAAAATCACATGTGATGGTCCTCCCTTTGCTGTGTTACTAGGACATTAGCATAATTAACAATCTCTAATAACTGTTGAACTACAACACTTATTCACTTGACAACGGTATTTTTGTCATGTTGTGATGATCCCTATGAGAATTGCGTTCATCATTACAATATACTTTTAAAACGGTGCTGTTCTGTGACAAACGCATCCCTAACCGTAGACCCACCTTATTTATAGTCAGGTTCAGTTCAAATCACACTGACGAGTGCAACATCTCACTGTTCATGTGTTCGACCCGATTGGGTGTCCTAACCGCGTATAGGATTCGATCAATCAATTTTTGATGCATGAAATTGGGTTTGCAAGATCTTGACAAAAATTACCTTGGCAATGAACAGCTCGGCGTCTCCGTCTGCTGCACTATACGTTGACTCTGGCGTTACCCCTTCACCTCACTCCAAAGACCACCGCACGTTGTACTTTTCTACCTCGTAGTCCCTTACTGACTCACAAAGTACTTTTATTTTATTTTCGCAGTAAATTATCCATGCCTATGGTCATTAGGAGTTGATCGAGCATATGGATGAGCTTATTTGACATCGCATGTGAAGACCGTGGACTGAATTTTAATGGTTATAACGGCGATCAGATGGTGGTTTTGTGTGCGTGTGACCGAGCGATATGTGGAGACGCGGAGCTCAGATCAGTGTTGAGGTCATTATTATCGAGGTTCCGCTAATCAAAATCCTCGTATCAAAATGTGATTGACCAGATAAAATGCGCCGTTAGGATACCTAATATGGTGCTCGCAATGAAAAAGTTGTATGTTGCACTTGTACAGATGAAATCAACTGAAACTGGGCAGAAGGAATAACTTGTGTCAGATAAGACGGGCATCCCTCATTCTTGCACCTGGTTCTTCACACAGCTTGCTTAGTCTTTGAGATGATGGAATTGGTTTTGTTGAGAACAGAAGGCCTCAGCACACAACAGGCGTATGATGAATTGCATCGTAGACATCTGTAGTGTCCAAAACCGACGAAAAAGTTCTGTTTATTCAAAGACTTAGTGTATGGTAGCGATCAGGTGCGTTAGGGCATGAGACACATATGTATCGGAAAAGGATGTATGGTTCCTTTTATAGAGTACGATCATCCAATCCTTTTTAAGACCAACATGATCGACTGACCGAATGTTACTTAATCTTTTCGTATGATTATTAGTGTTCATGGTCAACTAAGCTACTTAGCAATAGCAGCTGAAAGTAATTGCTACCGCATGAATAGTTAGGCGATCGTGTTATACACAATCCGATTATTACTGGCATTACGACATAAAATATATTACTGTCAGGTGAACCAGTGCGGTAGTTCGACAATTGTTAGACGAACATGATCACCTTATTAGTTTCGTCAAGATCCCAAACAGTCGACAAAATAGAAAATGTGGTCAATAGGGAATTATACTGCAGGTATATTGAAACCAGAAAGAATGTGCTCTAAGGGATTTTCATAGGATGCAAAAGTGAGATCAGACTGCTTGCTTAAAGAATGTCTTTTAGCTGAACGAAGTAACAGAAAAGGTTTCACCAAGATGGATACCAAAATAAATAGTTTGAAAAGCATATTAAGGTACAAAAACCGGTCAAACATTGACAAACTCCTTCAGTTTGAATATGAATGAGCTTTTGTTCCTTTTACTAATAATTGTATCACGATGCTATCAAACGAAAATTTTGACAAGTTGAGTATCGCTCTTGACTGATAAAAATGAACACCCTAAGACACCCGTGGACAACAGATCTGCTGTGTGAATGACGGTGCTGAAGTGGCGCCAATCATAAATAGTTGATATTGGGAGATCATACTCGATTTCGATATATGTTACTTGCTCCAAGTGTTAGATACTCACATGGCTTTTGGGTTCTCCCAAATAAACAGCTATTGACAAAGTTTGATTATTATCGCTTTATACTACAACTGGTGGAATGTACTCTGATCCGTTTATCGTTGTGCTTATCAAGGAGCTGAGCCTACAATTTATTCTCCCACTGCATTCAGTTGTTCGCCGATTGGGAGCAGATTTCAATGTGCACTATGCTAAAAAGAAAGGGCGTAGAATGGGAATCTGCAATAAAAGGTCAATCGTAGTTTGCTTTTCACCGAAATCTGCGCTCCTACGTAGCTAAGCTTTCAATCTCTCTCAGAGGCTTATGTTTTTTCTCGTTTGAGGTGATAAGCGGAAAATATATTTAACGCATCACATGTCATGAGATATTAGGAAACGAGGTCTAAATTACAATTTGTCCGATTCATTGGAGTTGATCGCTGCTGTCAGCCTAGTGTTAGTTTCGGTTGGCTTGTTGCAAACATGTTGCGTATGAAGCAGTTCTTTATGCGAGCAAATTGAACTCTTCATTCACGGTTGAGTATTTCTCGTATTGTTATTTTTTACTCATTTTAAACAAATGTTTCTTTCGTTCAATGGGAGCACATATTTTAACTAGTATCTTACAATTGAATATGTCAGTATTGATTTCTCGGTTCAGGAGCAAGTTCGAGACATGGACCCTCAGCATTTGATGATCGTTTGGCAGATTAGATGCATCAATTATATTTCTAGTTCAGTTGGTTTGGGTGACTCGCCAGATCCCTTCGTTGGTGTTTTTTGGCCATAACTCAATAATCCCTTTTCCGAGGAACTTCATGACTTTTGTAGTGTTTATTCGGATTCTTCGAAGTGCTTTTTGAAAGTCAAGTGGCAATTATTGGGATTTTATAGGGGTACTACACTGCCTCACGTCAACCCCACGGACGTAAATTCCTGACCAAAAGATTATTAGATTTTCCGAAATAAATAAAGAAAGCTCATTTTGAAATTTTTCCTTGGGAAGGTTGTGCTTGATCGGTTCAGATTTTCAAGTGCTTGAAAGTCGATATTTCGAAAGTTTGTCGTAAAGTCTAAAGTGGTAAAGGGAAAACAGTGAAACAGAGAACAATCTGTGCCAATCAGTTTATTTGTTCACTTCGGAAAAGAGATCCGATTTAATTCTGAGAGTGTCACCATAGACTATTGCGATAATCTTGAACGCAAGTCTTTCTTTCACTTATATTGCATGTTTCCTGTCGGTGGGATTTCCACTACCCTCGCACACTCTCATTCTGCTCTTGCCTCGTTGCCCAGACACGGCGCAATATAAAGTTATCACAAAAATAGCTGCCACGTGGGATAATGATTTGGAAGATTCCTCGAGTGATAAATTCAAAGCCTTGAGCACGAAGTTGTGTGATCTGGTGAGTTAATCCACGTTTGCTGATGTCATGACCATCTGTGATTTTCACTCTCGCCGAATTTCGGCCATATCCTTCCATTATTTGCTACTGAGACTGGCATAAATCAGTAAACAGTTATTGAGTGTCTTGCAATTGTGGACTATAATTCTAATGTTTTAGGTGAAATGGTTTTCCTGGTATAAGCTATGCAATTCTCATGAAATAAACCGTGCAATATTTCTATTGCTAATCATGTTGTAATTCGTGCAACGGTCGCATTTCCCAAGTTATTCTACTATACCCTTTTACTTTGAACTTTGAAGGTTTGATTGAATGTCAAGCCGAAAACTTACTGAAGTATCACCAAAGAACTTTAATGAACTTAAGTGGAACACTAAATAGTTCCGTGCAACTGTAGTACTCGGACTGGGAGTCAAAATCGAATAGCACGAACTCGGAATCGGACTGAAAACCCACTGCAAAATCAGGTAAAACCAAGACAAGCTGTGGATACAGTTAATTATATTTCGAAAATCATGCAACTATATATCACAAGAATCAAACAATCATTGGTCGATTCTTTAATGTCCAATCGACAAGGATATGGTTTATTTATTTGCCTTCTTGCATTGACGCAATCCGGTTGGTGTCAATTGAGCCCACACGATTGGTCGGTTATTCCGTTTATTGATTGGTTGCCTGGAAGCTGTACCTTGGTGCCTGCGTACTCGTTACAGGATCACCACAAAAACGTTGTAAAAGAGGGAAGGGTTAGTAAGAGGCTTTTGAGTTAAGAGAAAATCGATGCTAGGTAGGGTGCCTTTCTGCTCCTCCGATTTGGAGCGATTCAGAACACTTGCTGTAATCGCCGTTTTCAATCAAACCGAGACCAAGAGAACACTTCAAATTTAGAGTACCTGTAATCTCAATGAAAACTAAACTCAGCAATCATCTTGCGAGCTTTTAAAAGATCTCTTTGGTTACGTTCACCTTTAGGATGTTGATCAGTTTATTAGTGTTACCGAGATCTGCATTTTCTCCTGTTGTCGTGGTAGTCTGACATTCAACCTTTTTCTGATGGTGAAAACGTGGCGTTTTACAGTTTACTAAAATGAAATTACAGAAATTGAGAACAAGGTTTATAACTGATTGCTCAGTGATACTCTTGACAGGGACCTCACAATCACTGGTTAAAGAAGTGTTACAAGAGCTTTATTCGTGAGGTCTTTTTAAATTAATATCTCAGAAAAGCAATAGACGAAGTCATTGAGGTCAAATTGAAAGCAATTCCCATTCTTGTAAATGTTATACATAGCATTTAGACTTTCAATCCAGTTAGGTCATTTTATTCTGTGAATTTTCACATAAAGGATTTCGCATTTAGACCACATGTAGCATACATTTAAAAAGCTCTGAAGCCCCGTACCTCACGCACCTCAACACGCCTCTGGGGTAATGCCTCGGTTGGAAACATTCCAACCTGACTTCTGGTTACATTAAATGGTGGATCTTGTCTTATATAAATCTAGTGAATCGTTAATCTAGGAAGGTAGAGCAATTAATATGCTTGGGTTCTACCTGGTCCTGGGTTAGATACCCAACTCGGTCGATGGATTCTCACTGTTGAAGAGACCAAAACAGGACGAGACAGTTACATTTTGCTTCTCGGCTATTCACTGGACGATTGATTTATTCTATACACGACGAAGTCAACTGTGTAATTGAATCAAACCTTCCAACCATCAGCACACAAATTGTTTGGCTTGTACGAATGGCTCACTCAAAACTGTGTGCGACCATAGTTTGGAGAAGCGCTCAAAATGTCAGGAGAACCGTAACCCAAATGACGATGATTTTGGTTTATGTTGTGACTTTAATAACGAGTAAATCATGATGAAATTTAGATCGGACAGGTATAAAAACATTTGCAGTAGTGCATTGCCGCTAAAAATTAACAAAAATGAAATAATATTCAGAGTAGGATACGAAAATCCCAAATGAATTTAATCACATCACGATTAACCAGGCATAAGAACAAAATTCTCAAAGTCCGGTAGGTGGAACAAGATGTTTTTCGATGAATTCATCAACTGATCATTAAAATTATGTAGGATTATTTAGGTTCATCTATCTGGTTTTGATAGCATCAAACTACAAGCAGAGAGTATGCTAAGATTATTTACATGATTTTTATTCTGGTTAAGTCACTGGTGCGTTCTCCGGGAGTGGGTCGGGCTTTTTCATCCGAGGCCCTGGTAAGGCCTAAGCCCGAACGAATGGCTTTTGGTCATATAGGGGTGCATTCAGTTACTGGACTCTATTGAGTGCCAATGCGAATTCATATCAGATAACCAACTGGAAATCGGAATACCACTTTCCTGTACGAGCGTTCTCTTCGATGCTTTTTGGCATCCATGATCGAATCTACCAACGACGGACGGAGTCGCAATGGGATCTCCGCTTAGACCATCGTCGGAGGATATATTCTTGGGGAAACTGGAGAGCACAATCTTACAGGGTGCCGTGTACAATTCCAGTGTGTACTGTCGATACGTGGACGCTATATTTTCATAACAAATTATACAAGCAACGTTGAGTCTGTGCTGGAGGCATTCAACGCAAGCCACAACTTAATCAAATTCACCATCGAGAAAGAGAACAATGATCTAATCCGGAACCTGGATGAAACTATTCAGAGAGGAATGTGAAGAAAACGAACAGGGATGGGGAATTTTGTGCATTTCAATAACCTCGTGTCATTTAAACAAAAGATAAATCTAGTGCAACGCCTCACTATTTGGGCTCTCCCAACGCCGTAGCAGAGGAACTTGAACAAATTAAAAACTTCGCGAGAAGGTCTACCCGGATAGCTTCATAGATAAACATATAGCACCAAGATGCCGCACTACCGGTAGCGCGCACGACCAACGGGAAACCACTACTTGCAACTACCATTAAAACGTGATTACACTGCTGCGCACCTTACACGACGGATGAATCAAGCGTTGAGTTAAACATTCACAACACCTGAACTGCGAATGAATTTCACTGCGTCCTCAGCAATACGGCTCCACTTCAAAGATAAGCAGTCCACCTCAAGTGGCATCCGTGTGCCTTTACGCGTTCACTTGCTCCTGTGGATCGAGGCACATCGGCCGAACTACAAGGCAGATATCAAAGAGGATATGAGAACACCGCATCCGCTGGTTGAGATACGGTGAAACTAGGACGGCGAAAAGCGCTGTCTGTAAACACAAACTGAGCACACGGCACACTGTTTAAGTTGATCAGGTCTTTCGCATCCGTTATCACACGCCATCATCTCCGTCAAAACTTCGGTTTATCATTTTATGCACAGCCGAGGTGATAGCCAAACAAACATTGAATGCACCCCTATATGACCAAAAGCCATTCGTTCGGGCTTAGGCCTTACCAGGGCCTCGGATGAAAAAGCCCGACCCACTCCCGGAGAACGCACCAGTGACTTAACCAGAATAAAAATCATGTAAATAATCTTAGCATACTCTCTGCTTGTAGTTTGATGCTATCAAAACCAGATAGATGAACCTAAATAATCCTACATAATTTTAATGATCAGTTGATGAATTCATCGAAAAACATCTTGTTCCGCCTACCGGACTTTGTTTTCAACGGGCCTCCTCCAGTTACTGAAAATTAATAAAGCCCTCACCACGAACACGTTTCTCTTGGTTGCTCAATTACGATCAAGGCGATGAATCCGTGTTGATTCTTCCCGCAATTTGCACAATGTAAAATTTGTGACAGACTGACCCAGTTTACCCGGTTTATATTTTTTGTAGTCAACTTCAAAGAATGTCAAGCGTAGAAAGTGTAAAGTGCAGTATATTATGGAGTCTGATGGGTTACATAAACTTCTTTACAATTTCGTACCTTTATGTTGCGGAAAACAGAGGTGTACTGTACAGGGATAAAGAACGAGTTAGAGAGGAGTAGTATTTCCGTAGCATTTCAGCCACCAGGTGCACTTGCTACAAAGGTCAGATCAATGTTAGCTTCAAATGGCCAAATTTATCGGTTTTACACAATTCTATCGTTATTGATTCTCCTTGCAGGTACTTTCACTCTTGAAACTAGGGAATAACAAGGCTCTAATGGCACCCACGTGTGAAGTAACTTCATTCTTCCAAACAACTGCACGCCGAAAACGTGAAATCAACCGAGATAAACGTCAAGCCAGTACTGGTGTGTCGGGGAACACGAAGCTCTCGTTCACGGACGTCAGTGCGGCAGCAACGGATGCAACTGCCTTAGATACGGCGCTAACCACCGGATACACTCAACTCCCACCTGAGAAGCAATCCCAGTTAGCGGGTGATTTTCAGGTTGCTCGTAAGTAAAGCATATAATAATATTTTAAATCGGTAAATATTCCGTCCGATGCATGAGTACACCAATATTACTCGAGGGAATTTCTGTTAGAGGTTTTGCATGAAGAATTCGCATATAAAGGTTCATGGAAGAGTAGGAGCTTTTAACAGGTCTGCTCGAAAAGATTTTAGACTCACCTTGTTAACAGTAATTAAATTTTGTGAGTGGTTCACGTAAAAATCCGAGGTAGGATAAACGACCAAATCGATTACCTATGCGGACACACTCTTATTCATGAAGGAAGAAAAATGAATGAGAACGCAAGCGCACGACGATAGGTGAATTGTTTAAGGTAAATGCTGGGATCAACAGAAATGCGAATGGCTTTGAACCGAACAGTTAAAAGTTCCAAAAAAGAAAAGGAGGTGCATTCCCAGTTATTGATACAACACTCCATAATGGTACGCATTCAGCCCTTGTAAGGGTTCGGAAGTTGAGAGAAAGTGAAAATCCTCTCTGGCCTATATCGGCCTAGAAACAGGCAATGCAGATAAATTGGTCAAACTGAAAATTGGGGGAATAGGGTTTACGATTACCGGATACTCATATACACTGGATCTTACCAGTACCCAACGATCTGAGTCCCCGTAAAGTGATAACATATTGGGTTAAGGTAGAGGGACTTAGAAGTAGATAGTCGATCATGAATGTTGCCGATATAAGCAGTATGGGAATCGGTGTAAGAAAGAAAACCATGAACAGTGACACTGTCGTAAAACCCACGGATAGAATTATGAGTTTTGGTTGGAAGTTTATCGATGAAGAGAACGAAGAGGGTAGAAGATATCATCGAACTTTGAGGGTCAATGTAGTTCACTAAAATTGCTTTTAAAATGAACCCATTTATCTGAACCGAGATCGAATAATTACAAAGAAGACGTTGTATCCAGGTTTTGAAGTGCGGAGAGGAATCGGTTCCGCAAAACTCCGTCGAACGAAATGAAGATACAAATGTGAGGTAGGTATGCCCACTGGTCTCCGGTGGGTGTGGTTGTTGTTGAGGAGTTCACAGTGTTCCAACTGACGAATGTTTTTGTAGTTAGTGATTCCAAGATCTAAGAGACGCCCAAATCAGGGGAGTAGATGGGGGAGATCACTGCTAAGATCACAGGATGTACCTCACTTAAGTAAGGGAAAACAAGGACCAGTTAGGAAACACCCTATGAAAGCTTTAGGGCGAAGCAAAAACAGGGGCTATGAGCATGTTCTATCAAGGGAGTCTTGAACACTATTGGTGTTTTTTGAAGGCCACTTGATCCAGGTGGCTTAGATGTCTCGGGTAAACGCTGTACTCGGTGAATAATTCTGCCTGGGAAGATGGCGCTTACCTAATGAAGCGAGAGCTTTGAATATATGTACGGTAGAGCTTGAGGAAAAAGGGATGTGTTTGCCTCCGATTTCCGGGAGGGATAGTATTATCATTGATACTCTTTTCACACACGTCTGAGGCCAGACGGTGTGTCTAACAAATCACGATACAATATAAACAGAAAAAGCAGCTTCATGATTTACATATGGGCGGAATATTGCCAGGTCTCCCAGTCCATGGCAGGTGAAGTTTCTTACGGAATTCACAACCAGAGTCTTCGACTAGTCAAAGATTGACCCGCAAGCCAGCGGGGCGTTATGTGAAAACCGCGTTCCATTGAAGGGCGGTGCCCAGTTTACCGGATCATATGCCGGTAACCACTGCCACAACCGGGAAGTTGTGTGTGTGGTTCATATGCCTATTGGCTGGATCAGGGTTAAACTGCCATTGGTTCACCAACCTGGTTATAACCCTGGATAACTGGGACGGATCGAAGACAGAAAGGCTAGAAAAGTTCTCAACAGGGGCCAAGAACTGGGGGAAAATATAAGAGTAACTGCTTTAGCAAGTGATCAGAATGAATGACTAACTGAAGGATTATTGGCGAGTCTATCAGCTTTAGGACGAGCGAATTTGTATTTTGCTTCCTGGATGATCGTTGAGCAATTTTTCTGGGCTCGTGTGTAACACTAATGAAAGGAAATGTTTTGGAAGAAATCCCAATCCGTTGGAAAATTTTATTTGTCGTATCCATAGTGCAAAAACAAGTATCCGTAAACTGTTTAGGGAATTTTTGGTTCTCATGTTTAGAAAAGTATGGAATAAACCCCTACAGACGGATCACAGGGAAAGCTCAGCGAAGCCAAGGATAAGATATCGTAAAATCACGGAAACCTTTATATTCGACCAAATTGTAACACCAGAATGTGTGGTGAGAAGGAAATGTGTGTACGATTGAGTTTGCACATTCAAGGTAAAATATCAGAGTGCAATGGGCTAATACGAAAAGATGACGATAGATCCGAGAGAAGAGAGGCACTGCATGCTGATAACAAGACAACGATGTGGGCGCCCTCCTCTGCATTATTGGGGACACGGTTACATAAGGTGATCAATAATGATAGTGCGTTTATGACATAAAACGCGTTCACCTCATGACATTTGGCTGTGAATGTCGATGAGTGTGGTAACCAGGCTCTGTTGTGAACGTTGAAAGCACCTTTGACGACGATCTGGGCATTTCGGTTTGACTGCGAAATATTTGCAATACAGCGAAAGAAGATCAAACTGAAAAATCAGAATTTGAAGACAGAACACAAAATCCTAGGTTACACGATCTGTGCCAAGATAGATTTAGCTGCATCTCAACTGGTGCAATACGGCAGAAATTTACAGTTTATGTCACTGAGCAATACAAGAGGTTACATATGAATGCCGCAGAGCCGAGTCATCACATTATCACTACCACTATCCATGCGTACCCACTCCACCCGCAAAGCAAGCCTTGCCAGTGTCCGTCAAATCACACGTCGTTTACCAGTTTGAATGTGGATGTGGAGCACCTTACATTGGAAATACAGACAGGCTGTTGCATCCACGGCTCCAAGAGCATACCCGATGTTTGGTTAGACGCCTACTGAGCAAATCACATGATCTCCAATTGGACCCCTCAAAACCACACACACTCATCGCCCACCACTAACACACTAAATATCAATACACATTACCAACGTCCACCTTTACCCAAAGGCAGAACACACAAACAGCGTGCAGCATCTATCGCTCGACATCTGTTGGTGGTGAATCATGGCCCGGTTCCG
>UZAN01041573.1:0-35905 GCA_900618425.1 Echinostoma caproni
CCAACTGACGGTTTCGCAAATCAAAATTATAGTTTCTCAAAGCTGTCTTGAAATGGTATACATCTGTGTAATCTTGAACGTGATAATTTTTGTTGCAGTAGTCACCAAAGGAACAGCCATGCGGTCTATCGATGGGGTCTGTCGCACCAGCGTGCAAATGGGTGAAGATGTGCAGTAAGATGTCAGATCCAAGTTATCGATAAAAGCCGGCGTACGGACACACCTACACAGGTGTGTTCGCACGCCGGCTTGAATGAATCAACGGTAATCGCACTTGTCTTTGGCATCGATTAAAATAGAAAGGTCATTCGATAAAGGTCGTCGTAATCCGGGTCTGACGCACCCCTGACTGTGCGAGCGATGCACTAAAAGCGCATTTGTGAACCACGGGTTGAACTTGATCCGACAATTAGGTTTACCCACACTGGTCGTCTATCGGTTTGAACACACTTGCAGAAGCAAAAGTGAACGAATGAATACACTGAAAGATGAGTTCGTCGTGTATATAGCAAATGAAGCGTGAACTGAAAAGCTAGGAAGTACTGGACAGCTGTTTCGACCTGGTTGGGTCTCATCAAGAGTGTGAACCTATCGACCCAATTGGGGATCCAACCCGGGACCTCACAGGTAGAACGCAAGCACGCTACACACTCGGCCACTGGGTAGCTGATCAGACTGTTTTTCATTTTCCATCTGCACTATGTAGCACAATCCATCTTTGAGAGCCTTTTGTGGGCTACAGACACAGCTCATCTCAGCACAAGTCTCCGGGTTGTGACTCGGTTGAGTGGCACGCCTGCGTTCTGTCTGTGAGGTCCCCGGTTCAATTCCCAGTTGAATCGGTGGATTTGCATTGTTGATGAAACCCAACCAGGTCAAAACAGCTTCCCAGCTTTTCGGTTCACGCTTAATTTGCTATATATACAATGAATTCATCTTTGAAGTTGAACCAAATCTTTCATTACTCACCTGAATGAATAAACGTCTACAGAAGTAATGATACACATTTTTCATCAGATAATCATAATTAGCGAACAGCCGGTTTGGAATGTGAGAAGGATAATTCGCTTATTTCAGATGATTTGATTTCCTTCGAACTCGATTTTTCGTCACGTATTATCGTTGTGTCGATCTGGTTTGTTCGTGTTTTCATCGAATGGGTTAATATTGATTTTGTGAGTATCATAGCTAAAACCGTTGTATATTATGGTGGACGCCATATATGCAATTCTGTGTTCCATCTAACAGTTCCAAGTAATGGAGGAACTCCTGAAATTGATGTGCAGTAATTTGATTGGAAAAGATCTCTCTGAAAAATGATACGTAGTTTCGGGATAACTAGACGCTTGAAGCTGAAAAACAGCTGAACACCGGATGCAATGTACTAATATTAGGCTGAGGGCAGCATAAAAATTTCAATTGCTTCAATACATGAGACGGCATACTGAAATTTCCTTATAAATAAACATTGCGTAGGTAAAAACATTGAGAACAGGTAATGGAATTGAATGGAATCGGTTTATTTTGTCACAAAACTTCCAACCGATTTTTCATACTACTTAATAACACCTAATTCTGACTAACGTGCTATGTCACTGTGTTCTTAGAATTTACCTAATTTTTCGAATTTCCGAGGGGTGCGACATAGCAGGAGATTGACTGCAACTGGCTGGTATGATTTGTCGGACCGTTGTGAATAACCAAGTCAAGTGGCTGACTAGTCTGACCTTGTCATGGTGTGGCTGTCCGTGTGGTGTTGCGGAATGGTCAAACTTAATGTTTAACCACGGGAAATGCTTGCAAGCTGTTGCTTGCCAGAAAATGGATGGACTCGGCGCTTTAAAGAATCAACAATTGGCTCACCAACGATGTGAAATGGGGGAGCGTTCCATAAGTTGCCAACTCCCACAGCGAAAACTTGATATCCTCATTAATTTTCATATTTCTGCCGTGTGAGGATGTGAGACGACATAGATGGCTTGTACTCTGCCGCATCGAATTCGGCATTACTGAAGAAAATATAATCCCAGTGATTGAATTCTGTACACATAGCTTAGGGAGTGAAAGCTCTTGGCCATTTGGGTGAATATCGTTTGAGGAAGCATGTGATGACCACATTGTATCCATGGCCTCCAGTCGCGGATGATCTAATCTGTGTAAGTTCTAATGAGCACTGTTGACACACGTAGGAGCAGTGTTCATTCAAACAGACACCCTTCCCAACTGCAGTCCAAGAACCGACGCAAGTTATCGAACTGTTTAAGCATTCTTGAATGATTATGCTTAGTTCCTTGTCACCTGATGTATGTGGCATTTTTTGATTTCCGAAGAAGTACGGGAATTAATAATTGTGACACTGAGATATTATCGTACATTTCTATGGATCATTTCTATATATATTTTCATATATATAGATATATATATATTTTCATATTTTCACATGACCATTGATAAGCTTTATTTGGTGATCTCTGACGAGGCAATGAATCACTTTTCGTTTTTTTCTTTTCATTTTTACTTCGTTTTATTATGGAATGACACAATTTTCAGGAAGCGAGAAGTGGCCAATCCAAGCGCTGCCCTAACAACAGAACACTTGTCTTTCGAGGCGACAATTCGGCAAACCTTCACTACTTAGCGATCCCCTCTCAGCACAGATTTTGTCAGCGTATTCCGGGTATCGCCATCATCTGCAAAGGTTAATTGGTTTGTGGTACTAGAACTTCAATTAGATCACTTATGTGTATCAAGAAAATGACGACAGATCCCCGTTGAACTCCGTAGGCTATTTGGGTAAGACTAACTGATAAACCAGAAACCCAAACTGCCATTGTACGTTTTCTAATCCATCACCGTGCGTTCTCGCCAATTTAAGTGGGACATCTAAACTTAAAATTTTGCACGGAAGTTACTTGGTCATTTGGTCCCCGATAAGTCAAAATTTTATAATGGAAAATTGTCGTTGTCAGGATTCACCAATATGAAACTCACCGCTAAAAGGCATAGAGAAGCACCACTGTACAGTTGACGCATTCCTGGTGGAAAAGAGCACTGGACAGCTGCTTCGTCCTGTTTGGGACTTGTCATTAGTGCGTACTTTTTATGTTTCTTTCAGGAATTAAACCGCAAAAAACCATTTCCGCCACGTTTATATCCATTCAAATAATGGGGAATTAACGATCGCCCATGCAGTGAAACCCACACCGAACATCATCAACAGTGCCTGGAGCCTGTGAAAAACGAATGAGCTGATCCAAACATTCACTATCTAAATTGATTGAGCCATTTGTACAAGTTGATAACGTCGAGCGTATAGCTCGTGGGTAAGGGTTTGAAGTCTCGACCCAAATGTTAGCGGTCCGAGTCCTGACAGGGACACAAAAAGTACGCATTGCTGACGTGTTCAAGACAGGACGAAATAGCTGTCCAATATACTTTGTCGGTTTTCACAAACATTTCCACCGCATTTAAACAACTGCATACTATCTATAACAATTGAAACTAGAAACTGCTCCCCGAATGTACTCCAGTCAAACCGTTTGAAAATCCGGAGGCAGAATAAACAATGCTCGGTGTCTGATCAAGCTGTACGAATTTTCGGAGAAATTCGTGGAAAACGGTTGTGGCATATTATAGAACGAACTGTCACTCACCTTTCGTAGTCTCCTCGTCCTCGAATGGCGTTTTCAACGGGGTGATATCACGAAAAGCGAGAAGAAACAGGACCACTTCCTCCTGTTCGTTTCGCACCGGGGCCACGCAAACAAGCACCCAAATGGGCGAATCTGTGGTCACCGAGAATGCAATTGAGCCCGACAAATAGAGCGATGGGATAGGTTGTAATGAGGTGAAGGTGAGAGGAGGGATGATTGGATGAAAATTAAACACTAGTATCACTGATTGATTAGGACGCACTGAAAGTGAACTTGTTTGCCCATTTGTATTCTCATTGTGTTCGGTGGGGCTGTTTAAAAATTACAAGCATATCTGATGTCATATATCCTTTAAATTCGTTTACACAACCGTGATACATTTCGTGTGATGTTACAGGTTTGAGTCGAATTGATATCCATCAAGAATACTCACCGAATCTTTCCTTATACCACCATCTGATTCACCTTAGTCAACTGGAGACTGTGCGCAATAGACTACAGCCGACCTAACCGGATGGGTTCATATATGGAGGCCAGAGGGATTTTTGGTAAATGTTGTTGTATGATGGAATCTCTAGACAGCTGTGTTCCCAATGTTAGAAATCCTCAAAGCGGCGCATATTTTTTTCGTATTCCGGCCTATATCCGATCCCTAAATCCTTGGAGAATCAAAACCATCACTCTTGCTCGAGACAGTCAATAGTGATCGCTTTGAGCATAGAACTACATTACTTTGATAAGAACCATTTGTGTGTATCCTATGAAAATTCACAGATCCCATCGTCTTCCAATTTTGACGGATGAGGCTTATTCACAGGAGGTGGGTGTATCTGTCAGGGGAAAACTCGCTTTCTCCCGAAAAGTCCCACGGTATCAATTTGGAATGAAATGGGACCAAACGCCACCGAGAGAAAGTGTCGGTGTTTTCTCAGTGTTACTTGATACGTTAGATCCAGGGTAACACAGAGAATAAGATAATCTGATTTATCCGATGGTGCTCTCGTATTTACCATTCGGGAAACATCTGGACTGCGCACAACCCCAAAAATATAGTACGGTGCTCCAATCATCATCGCACTATTCTCAGGCACATCCAATAGACAATTGCACTGATTACATTTATTTTTTGACTGGAATCGTTGAAAAACCCATCGTGGGTCACAATTCGGTGACAGTTTTACAGTAGTAGTATTGTCATGTCTGTTACTTCAGTTTGTGTGGAAGATGGGTCTGTGCAATACCTATCCTTTCTGTCCTCCATGCACAAATGACGAGCTAGTTGGTTCTGCCATTCGTTGCACTACGCAATGAACGCACCTCTATGGTTCTTTTGCGCAACGGGCAAAGTTTCAATTAAAAGTCCGTCTATGGAAAATTACCTGGCGAAAAATTACGGTTTAGATGCATCCTTCTTGCGGAAGAAACAGTGAATAGTCCTTTCTACCTTTTCTTTTCTTTCATTTTAATATAATGAAACACCTTTTCAGCACAAATGCGGTCAATCAAAGGATAGGGAAAGTAGTGGCGGTGGTTCCGTGGTGGTGGTGGTGGATTAGAACACGTCTTCTGGGGCGATCATTTGGTGACATATCAATTGACCACCGTCGCCCGATGTTATTTCACAATCGATCAACAGCACAGGTGAAACAAGCANAAACACGGCACAACGGTACTCATCTATTATAACTGGTCTGCTGATAAAATTCCAAATGCTGGGGTCACTTCTCATTACACAGCGTCATGTGATGATTCGCCGCATTAAACCCATTCTGTGACCGCTAGCGGCAGATAGTGTCAGGTGATCCGTTTTATTCCTAAAGTCTCGTAAACTTCTGCAAATTCATCCAGTTGATATCGATAGGATGAATGAGAACCGCGATTAGATTAAACGATAGAGCCAAAGCAAAACGTCACGTTTTTGTAAAGTTTGCATTTAAAGTGTTCATGCCTTTGAACAAACGGGTCCTCTCCTCCGGCCCGGCAACAAATGCGCACTTCGTTACTGGCACCAAATAGTGGGAAAGTTTGGAGGTTTCTTCTGTGATGCATAGTTTTGAACACTGGAACTAGCATTGAATAAAGCTGTAGCAGTGAGGCGGGATTTTCCAAAAATTGATCTAGAAAACAACTCGTAAGAACCGAACGGGTTAACATCTTTCCCGCTATCACACTTCCTTTAGTGGCTAGGTCATATTCTAAAACGACTACACTTTTCCCATCAAGCTTTAGCCAAAACCAGGAATCCTTTAGCCGAAACTCGCAATACTTTAGCCACAACCCGTAGTCCTTTGACCTTGACGCACTATCTTCAGTCATACAGCTGTAGGCGAGTCAGATCAAGAAGTATCGGATTATTCCGAGGTCAACGAATGTTAATAGCTTATTTTCTACAAATGTTGACGTTGCAAAGCTAAGAAATGTGTAGTTGTGACGATCATATGTTGACTGGAGGGGTTTTTAACGAGGTGCCTGTATTGTTAAACCATTTCACATCTTTTGTATCACTTCGGATGCGGGTTTTGGCTCAAGCTTGATGGGGAAAGTTGTTGAAGATGAAAAATTAGCACAACCTGCCCACCCAACTCATTTTAGAGTATCGACACCCAATTCGAAACCTGCGCGAACTTCGTTATAAACTTTAGTCTGAAATCTGTAACAGACTGATACGAATATATCACTTCAGAGAATATCCCTTGGGTACTGAATT
Source organism: Echinostoma caproni (assembly GCA_900618425.1). NCBI lineage: Eukaryota > Metazoa > Platyhelminthes > Trematoda > Plagiorchiida > Echinostomatidae > Echinostoma > Echinostoma caproni. Next base: position 6,361 of record UZAN01041573.1, read on the forward strand.
GAGCACCACCGCCGCCCCTAAGTGAGCAGGTTTTGCTAGTGAAACCTACCAAATGCACATAACTGCTAATCGATGATCGCCACGATGAGAGAATACCAAAAAGAAGATAGTACAATTGTTTTCTGTTATCATTTGAGTTTTAAAGTTCAACGCCCAATTCATTACTTAAGGCAATTCGCAGTTATTGTTCCATTCACGGTTCCTTTGTGTGAAAATTCCACTTCGTAATCACACCGTTTTAATCGTTTTCCTCATCATCCTTGACCTGCCTGGATTTTGACCCAGTCACGTCACATTTCTTCCCACCTCATCCCTGTATATGTTCACTTAATCAACTATGAAATAAGCATGATTTTCCCCAGTTGTTCACCAATCATGCGTTTCTTACATACCCTGACAAAATGGACTTTTTCGACATCTATCGTTTGCTCGTTACCTGAAGTGGTTTGCTGTTCGAAAGCTTAGAATCCGCTGGTTATTTGTATAGACCCTAAAACTCCTCCGTTTCAGTAGTTGGGGCGACCAGTAACGCGTAACGTTTAATTAACTTTCTACTTAATACGGAATTGTATTTTTCCACAAATTCAGTTTGTTATGTTTTCTTGGTGTGGGTCGTGCGCCTATTTCTATGACCAGTATCGTGATGGGCTATACTCAACAGCCTGCCTAGCTCCGATGTCTGTTACAGTTATGAAATGAGAAAATCAATAACTGCAAGACGTACGATTCTTCTTGTACAAAAGCATTTCTATTTGATCCGGGGTTTGCGAATCCAGCGCTTTGAGCAATCGTTCACGCATCTCGGTCGAGGTCTGTTCCCCGTAGAAATAGGCACAATTCCCGCTCTTTTGCATAATATCAACACGACTGTAACCAGTGAGACGGGAAAATCCTTCGTTACAGTACACAATCGGATAGTCCACGATACGAGCGTTGGCCAGCACAAAACTGCAAACTGGTAGGCAAAACAATGTGGGTGAATGATGGATTGTTGTGGGGTGGGGTGAGAAAGACAATAAGACCGCAGGGATGAGGAGAACGCAAGAACGTGAGTATGCGCACATGATAGTGAGTCAGTTCTAGGTCAAATGGACTCAGAGTATGCAAAGGGTGAAATTATTTTAAAAAAAATCAAACTATGCAATCACATCAACAAACAGTCTTCAAATTAGAAATTCAGTTTCTCTACCGGAATAATCGATCTGACTATACACAAATGGTGGGCACGTACGAACAAGTAGCATCCGTTTCATTGATATTCACACGTCTGAATAAGTTGTGTTGATTGCTTCAGTATCGCATGTGCACCCGTAATTACATGAAATGCCCGATCGTAATGATCAATTACTATCAGTGTTGGTGTTTTGTTCAGTTACGCAAATAACGCATTACTGATCCATTCCAATGGCATTGTTCCAACCCCGCTCGATGGATCAGATAACGGCTGTGCACTCTGGTACCTTCCCCGGAATCAATCGTGATGGGATTTACTCGAATACATTTGATTGGAAAAGCTTGGATTTTTCTGGCTGGACAATTCGAGTATTTGAGTATGTGTATGTGGGGATGGGGGGCTGAGGGGTAGAGGGGGGGGGGGNGAAACGAGCAAATGGATTTTAATAAAGTCCGAGTTACGATTGCAACTACAGTCGGGAAACACGTGACAGTGTCACATGGCATGTGAATCGCTTGCAAATGTGATGAATGAGCGAGAGAAAGATAAAAGAAAACAGATCAGGGACAGAAAGCGAGACAGGACCAGAGATGCTATGATGTTTAAAATTTTATTCGGTCGGTTTCTCTGTGTAAGAGGGTCAATAATCTCCTGATTGATTGGTCTTGGTTTGCAGCATGCATCGTTAATCCAGAAAAAAGCATACAGGCCAAAATATGTATACACCGTTTCAATTGTGTAGCCCAATTTTTACTGATCAGCATACAGACGTCATCTTTACGCCTAATTACCAACTTATTCATTCAACCACACTCTCCAAGAGGACTGTGGAGTTGAGATTAGCTCTAGTCTAGCAACCCTATTCCGTCCAGTCTAACATTAAATACAAAGAGGACTGGTTGTAGTGAAAGGCATTAGGTGACAGATAACACACTGTTTTTCTCTTTGAATCTGTTCGGCTATTTCGAACAAAGCAAGGGAAAATGGTTCAGATTGGTAATTCTGGTCAGTTTCAGTATGAGTGGATTAGTAGAATGCTAAAGCACACACACCAGTTACCTGCGCGGAGCCCTGCTCGGGATGGTGTCTGCAGCTACAAACCAAGTGAAACTGAACTAGTGTTCTGTGCCTTGACAAATCCTTTGCTACCTTTTAAGGGTGGGTTTCAGTCATAAAGTGCACCCACACAAGAGAAGTTCACAAATAAGGGAAAGAAGCACCAGCATCAGAAATTTAGTCCACTGAACCCGCGGTATGTTCAGTCGTTTTCGCACAATAGACTAGGTATCTGTGGGACCTTATTGCGAGATCGATCTAAGCGCTACGTGCTACGTGTTCAAAGAAATCCAACGTGTTTTCACACTTTTCCCGTCCTGTTGCTCATTATTCCCGATCACAACAACCACATTCAGTTCACTGCTCGGTAATGCATGAACTTTCATTTATTACCCCGCTACTCAGGGCAACGATGCATGATGAAAGCATTGAAGTGAACAAAAACAGATAACAGATACTCCCAACACCACCCCTCCCCTCCACCTCTCCGTCTCGCAAACCTCTCACCTCCCCCCGTAGAACTGGGATCACAGTCACTTTCCCGGTGAGGCTGCTCCCGTAACAGATCCACAAGTCTGTTATGGCACCATTGTTCACGCAACCACGCGCGCGACCAAGATAAGCAGGAACAAATTCTCTGCTAAACTTTCCTGCTATTGATTTGACAACGAAAATTGGCGGACTGTAAGCAGGCTAGTTGGATAGCAGACAGCTCATTTGGGAAGAGCAAGAGTTCAAAGAATATTCACTGATGGCGCCGGTGTCGACAGGTGGGGGAGGGTGAGAAACTGGTTTAAAGATTTACCCGACACTGTGCATCTTACATTACAGACTAGCGATGACAGCAGGCCGCTTATGAAATCGATGGAATTTTTACATGATAAATCGATAGAGTATTGTTATGTTCGACGTATTTTAATGACAAATGGTAGCTTCTTCATTATTTCGCTTGCCAATATTCATACCGTCAAATGCATTTACGTAGCGGTTCATATGATTGTTCTTCATCTATGTATCTATCGGGACTTGTAACAAAATAAACAGTCCTGAAATTCGGTTTTCAAATAGAATCAGGTAAATCTTTCGTCCTTTTTTGGACTCATCAATCTGTCTTACTAATGCTGTCTTTCTTCATGATTCGAATGCAGGGGCCATTACAACTGGGCTACTATTCTGTCAACGGTCAGCAGACCCCTGGGTGAGTACGGTTTTGTGAATTAAATGTGTATGCCTTTCAATCCTGTGTGAATTCCCGGTTACTGGGGTTTAGTAATTTTTTCTTCCACCTGCGGGTCGTATTCTCTGGGGGTTTAAACAATCAATACAGAAGCCTCAGTGTCCATCAGGATGTGCGGGATCGGGTAAATTAACATTCAACTCTGAAAGGTTCCGAATCAGATAAAAGAGTAATTATATTTATCCAGTTAATTTCTATTTGAAATAATGCACTCAGCTTATACAATTTACAGGATTTATTTTATATACCATAATTGCTTTACACATTTAAACTCGAAAACCTTGAGGTGCTAATTCGGGACACTACACTCACTATATTTGTTTCGAGCGTGGTATCAGCCAGGTCAGCATAAAGTGTTACCGAGTTTTCCAGAGATAACTTCAATTAATTCCCTATTACACCATACAACTAGAACCTCAAGTTGATTGACCACTGAGAGAGGAAAAAGCGAATCATACTTGTGTGTATGTGTGTGTGAAATCTATTCAGTTACTAAAACAAAATATGGTGTTTTAAGCTTATCAGCACCCTCCTTACTTTTAGCTCATCTGTTGATTAGCTGTATTATATCCAGATGGACCTTTCTGGATTCTTCAAGGGGATGTTATACGGTGCAATTGTGATATTTGTTTGAGGAATGTGCTTGTGTATTTATGACCATACAGCCAAAGCAATTCCACAAAGCTAACGTCTGGTGGAGTCAAATTTGAAAACGTTTGTGGCCATGACACAGGTCCTCATCTAACGAATCGTTTTTNATCGTTTTTTGCAGATGTTTGGTCAAGCCAGATTCACGCAGCCCCTGGGATGGTTGGCGGCCAGCGGCGCTTTCCGATTGGAAACAAATCTCTTGTCATCACAACTGGATTCAATGTTTAATTACTACTCGTAATCATATGTTCCTTCCTCCCGTTTGCATTAAACTACTTATGAGTGGAATTCAGTGTTTATTTCTCCAATAGTTCAACTTTCGTCTTTTGTGCATCTTGAGGCCTTTATATTCAGAAAATTTATATATTTCCATAGGTTATTTAACGGACTTTAATACTGTAGTTACGAAGTGTTTACTTATAGAGTTACGTTTTCTCGTTTACAAAGATTTTCCGAACGCCTGTCCTACGGGAAAGTACCTGCTGCCTCTGAGGATCGAGCTGCAGACCCCGGGAGGCTGACACACGCAACACCCCCACTTCACACGCGCTTTCCAGTGACTTGTATATTCCTGATCTCATTGTTGCCGTCATATGCGTATAGTTCGGATTACCATCGTCCTTTGGCATCGCGTTCTAACTTGCTTGTATTTACTACACTTCATCTAAATCCATCGTACTTTCCTTCTCTGTCGTCTTATTCTGGAACTAAAGTGTATTGTAGACCTTTTGCATACCGTACCTTAACCTATCCCAATTTGAATTTCACTGCTGCGCTACTGTTACACTCAGATTTCTGCCGGGTAGACCTTGTTCCTACCACTACCCTGTAATCTGGATGCCCATATATCACAGCATATCATTTTTTGATAAACACTGCTACAACATTAGACGTCTTTCTGCTGTCCATAGCCCTTCTCTGTCCATATCGCGCGCATAGCTATCGAGACAAAGTTACCAAACAATTCCCAACTGCTAAGAAGTGACGACAAACCAGTGATTTGATAGAATGAGTAACCAGCGTAGGAGGCAACTGCAAGTAAGCTGTATTGTGCCATAAAATAAACAAGGATCCAGTATTCCAAACCAAACACGAATTTTGGTAATGTAACTCTGATATGCTTCTATTTTGACATGTGGGTTTCAATGGTGCCCAATACCTGTGAGTTCTTCGGTTCACCGTGCCATGAAAGTTTGAAACAGTCTCGTTATGGGAATAAGCACATCGTTATCCAACATCCAATGTCACCCCCCGCTTAAGTCATTTGATGTCAACCGTGCTACTATGCCTTGAAACTGATTGTGATGATCACACCGCAGTGCGGTCACAATCAGAGCTGTCGAGATGGCCTCGCACAGCCCATTCGTGATGGGCACACACACCTTTAGTTGAGAGGACCAAACGGATCGTTGGAACGAGTCGTACACAACGACTGGAATGAGTCTGTGCTACGAACATGCACCATCGTGACCTGGCCGCATTACACTCGAATGGTCTCGGTCTGACCGTCACACAATCTTGTGAGGAACATTTTCGCGCGCTGATTGGGTACGCGATCTCCGGGCGTCTATTCTCAAACATGATGTTCTGTGTCTCAGTTCAGATTGTCGTCAAATAAATCACAGAAAAAAATCAATTCATAATATACACGTGGGCGGAATACGGCCTGTTTCAACAAGCAAAAGTAAGCTAATCATCTTGGGGAATTCACAGCCGGATCCTTTGATAAGTCAGAGCCTGACACGCTTCTTCTTGGTTGGTTGAGGATCAGTATTTTCAATCAACTATCCTAAATGAACTGCCAGTGGTTCATCGATTCGGTTCTCACCTCAGATGTTTGCTTTTTGTCTTCTCACTCTGGAGCGAGAGAGGACACTTCCTCTGCGTGACGGCAATGATTATGCACTCCGCAGTAGAGTCACTTTTAAACGTGTAGTTGCTCTTATAGAAGCGGTTCACAAGCTGCGAGTGATCAGTCACAACCAAATCCGAGGTCCATCCCAGCCCATACACAATTTGTGGTGCTTCTAAATAATAATTTTCATTGGTGGCCATTGAAACTAGATAATTTTGTAATGCGATATTTACAACAAACTAACCGAATTCACGGTTTTTTGAGTGAACGGAACTTTTGCACTAAGAGACCTGATCCAAACGGATGAGCAAACCTGTTCGGGTGTTGGAACCTTGTTCAGCCTCATCAGTGACATATGTATGGAGTTGTCGAATCCGAGAGTAATGTGATGCAGCGCGGAACAAGCAAACAAGCTACTTCTCTGATCAGTGGTCATCTGAATGCACAGATTTATCCGGTCGATCCGAAATGTATCACGTATATATGTATACATTTATACGAGATGTTTCTGTACAACTCGATTATTTTTATCAGCAAAAATGTTGCGCATGCTTGCTATTCAAGTTCTCGTTCCATGGGTAAGCCAAAATTAATCCTTTAGAAATGAACATAAACTGTGTATTAATTCCGGTTATATTTTCTAAATTAGAGAAAACTGGTGATCTGGAAATTAAAAAAAAAATGTTTCAATTCGACGTCAAATTTTGTCTCAAATAGCAGAGTAACTTATTTAATGAGCTGATCGGTGACATTTAAGATGTGACAGCACTAAGGATTGTGTTAAAAAGCAAAATAAATCCCCCCCCCAAAAAAAAAGACGTGGCACATTTGGTACTCAAATTGTTTGGTTTGGTGATACATATCACATTCCCATTCATTTTTTTCTGAAATCATCTTTATCGGTTTAACAACTATTTCGAATAATGACAAAGCAATCGCCTGTTCGCACCATTTGTGTCGATTGAAGACCAATCGTCAGTCCACCAATACATCTCACGGATAACCAATATCGATTGTCAAGCTCAGTAATCCAGTGAAACGTGTTATGCCAAAAGGGTACGGTGTGGTTGTCAAAGTAAAGGACTATTTGACTGAGAACAATTAGGCAGCGTAAACCCATTGAAAATGATAAATGAAGTTTTATAGCACCGGCAAAGTGCTGAATTAAAGGCAATTCGTTTTTGTAACTTATGCCAGCCAGCCTCGATGATAGTTGAACTCATACAAAAACAAGGACGCACGCTTTCCAGCATGGCATTTGTGTCCACCCTCGAGTCACACCGACGTTTGGGATAACTCCATCAGTATCACCACTCAAGTGCACACACCACCTCGAGCGGGTTAAACCATGATGGAACAACGGCAAGGAAACATGCTATCTAACAAACAACTTTACATCTGCAGACACGAGACCATGCAAACGTTGATAAAGCGTTCCGCATCATGAATCAGGCACTTTTCGACGCAATCAAAACGACTGTAATTGACGTTTCTTTACACGGCCCGTTACGGGGATATCACACACAATATAGATTGGATTCCATCATTCTATGAGTTGGTGCAGTTCACTTAGATTTCCGCTCTGTCATGATCACATATTTATGAAGCTCTGCATGGTACCAATCCACCACCCAGTCCGAATGATATTTAGATAAGCAGTAATAACATTCTCCTAATGCATCGACCGGTACGGTTCGAAACAAGCATGGAAGGAATACCACAAATAGCCCCTGATTCTACCGGCTGTGGGAGTTACAAATTGGGGAAAAATATCTGTTCCTCATAGAGCTTTTTCCTCCTTGTGGCCGTGGGCATTTTTGATGTATTGAACTTAGAAATGAAGGATCTTCGACGTAATTCTCATTAATATTTTACAGATTTACAATCCATTTTAATTGTTGGAACCCTTCAGCACATCAATTTGCGATGTTCTGTGTTGCATATGAAACAGATGAGCACAGCTATTTGTAAATCTTGTCCACTCGAGATTATGGTCAGGGGTTAGGGTGGGGGCGGGACAGTACTGACCAACAATCAAGATTTAACCTGTTGGAAAACTATACTCACTGTTATATCCTGACAGAGGCAATTTATATTCCTATCGAGGGACTGTTTCATTCGACCTTGAGTGATCAAAGTTGCATTGCTCACCAACTCTAAACGTGTGGAAATTTGTTCATGTTCAGCTATGCACTGACTGCCAGAGCTGTGTTTTCTCAAACAATTGTAAAGTCGTAATGTGGTTTAGCCTGGATTATAAGTGAACCATCACCATTAGAATATAGAACACCCTTGCTACCTTGGTGTTCCTCGGATTTGATCATTTTTCATGGACTGTGTTCCCAGCCCACCTCTCTACTGTAGGCGTAACTGGTGACTGAGCGAAACATACGATCACGTGATCATAACCGTTGTTCGAATCCGCTACACACATTGTGGGCTGCTTTCGCATCGAACTGGTTTCTGCTAGCCCTTTACAAAATATCGAATAGCCTCTACTGAGGCAGCCCTACTCATTGCTTTCTCGTGCTGGAGGAGGTGATTCCCAACAAAGTAAGAGGACTAAAAGCCGACATCCGGGGCTACAACTAGGTTTGTGGACCACTGGTAGTTCATCTGGTAGAGTTGGCCAAAAACCCTAATCCAAAACCAACCACGAGGAGGCGTGCGAACCAAACACACAACTTCCTGGTTGTGGCAGTAGTCACCGGCTCGATTGGGTATCGAGGTTTATTGGGCACCTTGGACTTTTGCCCCGTCCGAAGGGCGTATGATCCGATGAACTGGACACCGGCCCCCAACGGATTGTGGTTTTCACACAACGCCACGCTGCCTTGCGGGTCAGGTTTGGACTAGCCGAAGGCTCCGGTTGTGGAGTCCTCGAGAACATTCACCTGCCTCGGCCTGTGCAATCCGGCAGTATTCCACCCACAAGCAATCACGGAACGTTTTTCTTTTTCAGAAAGATTGTTGTACCGTGATTTGTTTGGCACAATCTGGTTTCAGACATCGATACTTATATGTCCAACTAGGTCCTTTTGTGGGAAAATAACATTTCTCCGTGTCATATCTAACAGTGCACAGCCCACGGACTGGATTTGTTCACAAGGTCAATGGTATTGAATCATAGTCGGTTCATTATTTTTCGAACCTATCCGCTCATGTTCTCCAAGAGGGGACATCGAACCGGGTAAACTATTCAGATTCCGATCATTATGCAATATTTTTCCTCTGTTGTTATCTGATAGAACAAGTTTTCCCTCTAACCACATTCAGAGACGAATTTCTTGGATAATCTCTTTTGTAGATGTCGCTAGAAAATTCCGGAACAAAATTCAAAACACAATCCAATGAAACCTTTAAATCCATGAACTTGTTGTTACGATCTACTTCAGTTGGGTTGGGTGAGGGTAGAACAGACGGGGAGGGAGGTGAGGGTGCAGAGGGGGGGGGTGGTGGTGGTTTGGGGCATGAGGGAATGTTGTGACATACCAAATACTAATGATCTATAGAAAATCTAATATGCGCGTTTAAATACCCAGTTTGTGATATGTCGAGATTTGAGCAATTCCAGTGTTTTTCATTGCACAACTCACAAATATCTTATTTGTGTTTGTCATAACACACGTTAAACTCTCATCCCTTTCCTTATGCTGTTCCACTTTTAAAAATAGATATTATACCTGGAGGCTGTTCGTTGTATTGATGGTCTCATCAAAGATTTTTTTATACACGCAAAAACGAAATCCGACATCTGACAGAGGATCACAGCGGACTTTAAAAACTAACTGAATAACACGAAACTTAATATATGTTCTAATATGCTGACAGGCATATAAGCACATCTAGTCACGTTTATGCTTCTGTGACTGAGATAATGTCATTTGATACATTTTTGGTTCTATAACTAAAAAGGGAATGACTAAATGTGTATCGATCGAGCGGTAACTCTAAAACGAATGCGCTGATGGTAAGAGCATGCATCCCAAGATTTTTATTGCAAGCATCAACTTAGTTAACTTTGGTTTTCCCGCCCTCGTTAACCGTCACATAATTGATAATATGAAATGAAAAGCATTTTATATTTGATAGAAATTAGATGCCCTAGAGATCTGGGAAGCTATGAACAACTGACATCACTACTGTTCGGTTTAATCAGCCATGAGAATCAATCCACCCGCTCCAGTAAGATTCGAACGTGAGACCACCAAGCACATATTTCACAATCGAACTCTAGGTAAATGATCGAATTGTTCAGTCCACTTGCGATTTATAATTCCTTAGCCGCGGATGTCGGTCTACATCTTCGGTTGGTAGTTACAAAACCGAATACCTGGTTGTCGATGCAGCTACACCACGCCATAATTTCGATTCTATACAGCAGAGAGGAAACTGTACCTACCATATCTGCAGTGATATAACAGAAAAAATTGTGTATCTGTGTATTTGTATACGAGAGAATAGAGGAGGTTGAATTGAATCGAGCTCTACACATCGCCAAAAATGTACACCTGTTTCACCAAACGTAACCACTCCATCATGTCAATGTGTGCACCTGTTCCACTGCATTATAACTACTAGACCAATGCGGTTAATAAGATTTTGACTGCATCTACATCATGATGAAATATGGCTTTGATGAATTTTTCTATTATTAAATGCACTATGAAAATAATAATAATAATAATCGATCTATACGGCTTTGCTTTTACCAAAACCGCTATTTTTACTGGACAGATCGCTTCAAAACTTGATTTCATTTAAATATTCTTATGAAAGTCTGAAGCAACAATCAAAATCAACCAAACGTTTTCCTAACAAGCTTTAACCATAGCCTACAATTCCTTAACCACGAATAATAGTCCTTTAGCCTCGTCACACAAACTTTAGCCAAGCTACAGTAAACGGGTCAGATCAGAATGCAAGACAATAGGTCGTCTACGTAACATGCGGTGTTTCTACTGACGGGAGTAGCACATCTTAGTCTTCCCCTATATTCCCACCATTTGATAGTTCATTCGCCTTTGTTGGGGCATTGAAGAAACGGCTTACGGCTGGGCGGTNTGGGCGGTAGTATTTTGATCCCATCTAACCTACCCTTTTACTGGAGCAAACAATCAGATGAGAATAATTGAATGTTCACACTGAGATGACGGTTTGAAAGACAGCAAACACCTGGGTAGTAAGATCAAAACATGCCGTGTTATTGTTACCACGAATCGGGAAACAACACACAAACCCGGGACTTGCAACACCAAGTTCAATGACGAGTTGAAAAAATTTGTGTGATACAGTCGCCGAGATCCCAACAAATACATTGAGGTTGTTAAACGAGAGGATTGAGAAGGACTTCCAAGGAATAAGGATCAGCAAAACGTCCATTGATCGATCGTTGGATGGACCATAATTTTCGGTTACAAAGTTGATCATTCAGCTCAAGGAAAGAACCCCGAAAACCGTCAAATTGAGAAGTGCATAATTATGTTTATAAGCTCCAGCACTTATCAAAAAGTATTAAAATGAGGAACTGAACGCCTACCGTTTCAATAACTACATTGGCATACGACTCCGCTTATATATTTAGATACATTTCCAAAAATTATACTTTCATCTCTGTTATCAGTTTACTTACGCCGTAACATTTGGAACAGTTACGACGGTCAAATGCGCAGCATACGATCATAACACATCAGTTATTCATCAATCCTTTCAATTTAAACCTTTGTAAAACTAAAAATTTGAAAATGTTTCACCTCAGAAAGTACCCAAACACTCTAATCTGACTCGCTTTCAGTGGCCTGTCTAAAGCTTGTGTGTCGAGGCTAAGGGATTCTGGGCAAATGAAAAAGAATTGTGAGTCAAGGCTATATAACTAGGGTTTTGGCTAATACTTGATTCTAAAAGGTTTAGTATTACAATGCAAGAGAATAACCATTAGGCCTGTGTATTCACTATAACTGAAGGGATAAAAAAGTGGAGAACCAGAGTTCAGCACATATGTATATCAGGTGATGGTGGCCGAGTGGTAAAAATCATGAAAATATTGCCCTGGAGGACGTGTGTTCTAATCCCATTACCACCACTTGACTTTCCCCATTGTGTTGTACGACAGCCCTTCGATTGGCCGCCTCTCCTTTCCTTAAAATTGTATCATCATATATCTACTAATAAAAAGGAGTATAAATGAAGTGCGCATGTTGTGCACTCGAGCTGCCAATTCAGATGTGAGGTTTCTCAGCAACTCTCAGTATGTCAACTTATTGGGCTTGAATGCTTGTCTCCAGTTAGAAATTTGAACACAGGTGTTCGGTGAACATATGTTTAGATTTATTTGATTTTCAAACCATTACAAAGGGATTGGTTTCATATGGGATAGTGGGAAATTTTTGGGGATGGGAGGGGTAGATCGCGGGGGTGGGGGTGAAGGAGTAAACAATCTCGGTCACTAAGTGACAGTAGAAATGAGGGAATGAATAGGATATGGAATCAAGTATCTCTTGAAAAAGCCCCTGGTGAGGTATGAAAAATCGGTCCGCGGTCAGGTCACCATGCTCCCGTATGAACAGAAAAGTTCAATAGTTTAAACCAAGTTTTGTTGCACATACACTGGTCAGAATTGAGAAAATCAAAGGTAATGATCTCAGCTGTTTCCAGTGTTCCAAGTCTGATCGATCTTGATGGGTGCAACAGAGCAATAGGCTTAATAAGGACAAATAGCAAACTACAGTCTACTTAATACTATGTCTGTACTAGATAGACAATGATTAGGCAACATTTAAGTCCATTTCATCCGTGCCTAAGTCACACTGTGTGATATTTCACGATGTGTTTAGGTAGTTGTTTTGTCACATGTTTCACATCTGGGGGAAGGGGTATAATTAGTGTAGTTGAATTGTTGTATAAGAATTGACGAGATCAACCTAAGCCGTTTTATCCCTGTTCGAACAGTGAATGACGGATGGTGTCGAAAGCAGGTGCAATTGCATCTCTTGTAGTTCGGATAATTTGTTGCTGCTGTTAGATCTCACTTTACAAAGAATCTAATATCTGCGATGGAAAGGTTTGTAATAACCGACAAAGAGTATTGGACAGCTGTTTCGTCCTGTTTAGGATTCGTCACCTGTGCGTATCTTTTGTATCCCTGTGTGGACTCGAACCACGAACTTTCGGGTTGAGACTTCAAACCCTTACGCCTGAGCTGCACGGTCGACGATCATCAGCTTGTGCGAATGGTTCAATCAGTCTTAGAGTAACAGTGTTGCATTATCCCACTCGATTATTGAGATACCTGGTGCCTCTTATTAATCTAATAGACTAATCTAAGCTTACTACTCCAAAATCTAATATCTATTTCTCTGCTCAGGTTGCAAGTTAGGGAAAGTAAACTATGACAATTATTGTGCTGGCCGTTCCAAGTGAGTTTGCTCTAGACAGTGCCCCACATGGTACCCATTAGATAGGGGTTCAAAATGTGTAGATGATCGCTTTCTTCCCTCACACTGGAATACAAAGCCTACAACCGCTTTAGGTTTTCACGAAAGATAACTGATGGCCAGGTGATCGGAGTCTCCAGTTGGTACGGCAATAATATCGTCCAATTACAGATAATAATGATTGCCAGCTATTTCAGGCCAAAAAGATAGCCTCACTAAGATATCATCTATTTAGTTGTGAAAGTAGTTGTTAGACGAAAATTGCCGAGCAAGCATACACTTGCTATACTTCTCTTCCTATTAGCAACTGGAATGATTAAAGGGACGAATAACGCAGAAAAAGACTATCCGTTTTTTCTCTGTAAATACAGCATTTTCCCAGGCTTCACTAAACTCATAGGTGTCACAGCGCGCGTGTTTCTTTGATCGGTTCGTTCGTTCACCAAATCCTCCTAGCTACCGAGAAGTTAGCTGAGTTTTTTACTGAGAGCTCCCGGCAGATTGTCAGGACGAGATATGCGGGGACCCATTCGGCGTTCGGTTCTTTTCACTATAGGCTAACTTCGATCGCTGATTCGATTTCTAATCGCCCTTCTTTGTATCTGATTTGGCAAATTGGTCCAGTAAAATCTGTTTTGAGCATATCTGATGTATGCATGTTATAGTGGGGTTACACTTCACTGAACATTACTAAACCGATTATTAAAGTTGTTTCCTTTAAGCTGTAGGCAACAGGAAATATCTATTATTTGATAATAGTGCATATCTTATGTATTTGTTTGATGGCTTGTCATTTCCCCCGCTGGAATCTGAATCCGAGTAGCTTATGCAACGTATGACTACACTTGCTGAAATATCTTTTGATACCGGTAAAATTACCCTTGTTATGCAAGCTGTCTATTTTCTGTACCGATTCCTAAAAGTTGCTCCATGGATGCGTTTTTAAAATTTGTTCGGCAATTTGGATATGATCTTAGCAGAATTTAATAACTGCTTACCTTCTGCCCATTGTGGAAAGTCACGTTATATACAAACCAAATAGATGCACCGTTGGTGATGATTCGTCCAGTTGAGTACGAAATAATTGGATAGGTATGTGAGATCTGCACCTGTTATTCTCCTCAGTTACTGTTCTATGTTTGACTTGGCGTCTCGAACTATACATTGAAAAAACTAAAATCTTTCCTTTGTTCCTCAGCCTTGATTGTATGGGTAACATACTACTTTTCCTACCGAAATCAATGTATGATGTTCAGTGTTTAAAAAACTATTGCATATATATGATACTCTTCAGACTCTATTTCGATCTTCTTGCTCTTTGACCATAGATACTTTATCAATCTAATGGTTGATTGTTTCTGTCGTGGACTTTCAATGTGGACCGCATATTATCCGCGCCGGATATCACGTGTTTGGTCACCCTTGCTACCGGCTTTACGCGTGTTCTACTGATTTGCATGTAACTTGTTTTTTTTATTAGTGCACCACGGCAATCCTTTTTTGCTCTTTTCCACACCGTGGTTAGGCGTTTTCATTTATCCCACTACAGACGCGTGAAAAACGGTTTGGACAAGGACAACGACAGACTATGTTTATCTTCCACCCGTCTGAAGTATGTCACAAAGAAGAAAAGTGTTAGGATTGATTTTCGGGGGTTGTGGAGAAAGACATTGTCCTTAATAATAATAATAATATTAATAATAATAATGATAATAATACTAATAGTACTACTACTAATGATGATGACGATAATAATGGTGATTTTGATGAAAACAGACAACAGAATATCATGGAATGGATTCCACTACCTTTGAGAATCAACCCAAAATTATGGTTATTTAAATTAGATGTTGTTTCTAAAAAGAAAAGCAGAATGAAAATAGCGGTGTCAAAATCACCGCAGATGAGAACAACTCACAGGGTACATTTAATTTCATTGATCCCTATTATTCTAGCTTCAACCTGAGATGTCTTCATTCATCAATGCATAATTAATATATTTCAAGAGGGCAGTTGATCAATTCAGCCCAGCTAGATGGCACATTTTCCTTCGTGGCGAGAGCGGAAATATCTATCTGTTGGCTTTCGAACTCAATCTTATCTCTGTCTCACCAAATAGGTAGTCCAGCCGATTTTGTATGCCATGACTAGAAATAATTGAAGTAAATAAAACTAGTTTAGCGTCAGTTGATTCAGTTTGAATTTGAACTGAATTAGAAACACGAATGTTAATTCTGTTAGTCTGAATTTCTCACAACTGTCCTATCTAAAAATAAAATATAAGCATATGTAACACTCTTCAATGCACTCTTGCGAAAGACTCTGCCTTCCGCTTTGAAATTAGTGATACCAAGTATAAAATTGAAACATGTCGATAAACGGAATGATATCTGTGAACATTTGTGTATCCTCATCATTGTTCGACCGGTGTTATTTTTGGCCTGTACCTCGCCTTGCATTAAAATATTTACCCTGGTGAGTGCACGAGTTAATCGAAATGTTCCGAAACGCTTTACGACTACCTTCTAATTGCGGTGATTAGATAAATCTACCAATTTGAAAATGTTACTCAAATTTGAAATGAGTAATGAGTACACCCTCGATAAGAGCATGAAATGATTTCACTGATTAACCCCATAATTTGCGGTTTCGTACGGGAATGTTTTCTCCTATTCAAAACGATGCATGAAGCATTTCAATTAGGATTTTTTAACCCTGCTTTCGGTTGGAGTCACCACTGGGGGAACTGGTCATCTTTTTGCTTTATTCCTGTTCTCAATGGGGTTTTGCCTACCACAAAGAATAGCGAATCGTAACCGTCCGTTTTTACCGATAGTCACTCTCTTCGGAACGGTGATCGCGTGAGCGATCCGGCTGTTAATCATTAGCGCTTCTTGTAGGCAAAAGCTTAGTAGTCCCATCGCCGGGCTTATGTATCCCCGTCCACGACACGCAAAATTGGGTTGTTTTGGTACCTTGATTTTTTTCATCATTGTCCGGTCACGCGCCGCTGTTTAGCGATCGCAGTGCAAACTCTAGTTTGAATGTGGTGGGAATCGATCGTAGTTGGTAAATTATGTAGTTGTGTTCTACAGGTTGAACAATGCGCAATGTCCACGGGCGGAGATGATATTTTTCCAGACTGTAATGATTTGAAAACGGCAAAATGGTAGTCCAAAAATCGATGAGGTAAATTTGGGTGAAGTGATTTCTTTGATATTTTCATTTTTCTTTACAGATGAGTGATTCCCGCATTATGAAAACAGCCTCAAACATCAGTCTGATCGTTATCATTGTTACTGAGAATAAGTTAGGCTATTCTATGCATTGTTCGATTTGTCCAAAGCAAATTGAATGACAGTCTGTTGTTGAAATTTCAGTGTTACCTAAAATGAACCATTCAGGCGGTTGCATTGATCTGTATTGCTAATTATAACAAGCTTCTTTACACTCATCCTTGGCACCGACACCGTACGAAGTAGTAGTCGATCCGGCCTGCGATAGGCAGGATGTATCAACGTGCAACGCACATGGCTAAGCACTAGCTGCTCTTGAGGATCTATTGATTACCCAAGGCTGTGCATTCTATAAAGCTTCGTCACAACCTTAGTGTTTATTTTGAAAAACAAAGTAATGCGTGGAAGGATAATCAACGTGTGTTATCCATGAAGCCTTACTATAGTCCACGAAGTTCTGGGAAGACCGTTTGAAGTTTTGAGCATAATTCCACATCAACTTAAATCGGACTGAGTGTTTATTTTGGCATAAAATATGTTACAGAAAATTCCCATCTTGGCATCGAGAGAAAACACAGTGGTTTTAGAAAACAAGCTCCTTTTCGACAATTTCTTCTTTGGACTAATACAGTTCTATAAGAGTCCCATTCAAGGGTGATTATAATGGTGAACTAGTGACACGACGGTTAGAAAAAGCAATCTCCCGAACATTTTCTGCCCCCACACTACGCACCCTTTTCGTGAGCCTACAGGTGATGTCCGTGAACCTTATAGATAAATTGCCTGTCCATTCCTCATCCACCTATTCTTTTCTTTGCTCATGTTCGGCAAGATACGTTGGCAGAACGACCAAGCAATTGAAGGATATGCGTTATACCGATTAAACCAATTTGGGTTAAAAAAACAGAGACACAGTTAACACTTAGACACCATTTGTTTACCACTGTCTGTTTGACTTTTGGTTTGGGAAGTACTCCAGTGAAGTGTGAGAAGTGTTTAGGCATCAAAAGAGCTTTCTGCCCCTATCGATTACTTTATTTTTGCAAAGTTCATTATGCCTTTAGTTTCACTGATCGAAGATCCGGCTCGTGGGTCAGTGTTAAATTAAAACTGTCTCAGGATAGAATTAAGATCAATTGGACTTCAACAAAACCTAGCTATATTGGTGCTCCGCAATTTTTCGGCCAATGCGGATGTACTACGTTTCAAGAATAATCCGAGGGATTCGAGGAGAGAAGTTATCTAAAGAGACCAAAATAAAACGCGATCTCGAAGTAAGTACAGAAGGAGTGAGATGAACTGCATTATCCATCGTAGCCTGGTACCCAAGCGTGCAGGTACACAGTTCCCTTTTGATTCGTGCATGCCTCTGCGCATCTATGGGTTGGCTGAAACGTAAACAACAATAAGATTTTCCGAGGACAGTCAAGTTGATGTGGCTGATACAACCAATCAACATTGCACCAGAGCTGGGTTCAGCCCGTACAGAAATCTACGCTAATGATTGTATTTTATTCCAATGACTTGTGCAAACAATTATGTGTACATTTCAGTCAGTCTTAACTATTGGTTGTTTGCGACGAGAGTGAGAATTCCACTTGACCCGTCTAAGAGTCTGACTACTTAGTGTCCAATACTTCTTGGTGCATCAGTATAGGTGGTGAATTTCATCTTGCACAGCGCGAGCATGGACCGCCAGGCTAAAAGATATTGTACACCTTTTTCGTCCTAGTTTTTTCTCATCAGCAGTGTAAACCAATGGACCCAACTGCGAATCTCCAGTCTGGAACCTCTCAGGTAGAATACAGGTATACGACATACACTTGATCACCGAGGTAGCAGCTGGTCAGTCCGTTGTTCATTATACCTGTTCATGGTCTGGCACAAACCACTCTTTCGTGCTCAATCTAGGCAGCGACCCCGCGCAGATCAGCACTAGCTTCCAGTTTGTTAAGCAGATATAGCTGTAGAGGTGCGCACAGCTAGCACAATACTAATGCACAATTATACCGTGTTTGTGATTTTCTACTATGAAACGGTTACCCGAAACGAATGCTGTTCAGAATCTTACAAAGCTATCGGTTAGTTGATGAAAAAACTTATGATTACAATTATATTCGTTTCAATTATGCATTCAATGTGTTTTTCCATCTATACCGCTTCAGTGATCTGAACCCAAAGTCGAAAACCCCACTTATGCAACATTGATTTGCCTGCGGCTTCTGGAGCAACATTCCACAAGCAGACACCTAACTGTCGGTATGCAAGATCACCATACAACCTCATTGAACACCGATGAAATCAAACTGAATAGAAATGTCATCGGTTAACACCTTTCTGGATCTGATTACACCCTAAGCGAGGATGATACATTTCATTCTCTTCGTCTCTCGCTCCCTTCGACATTCACTGATTCAAACCCCAATCAGAAAAACGCAGCCTAAGCACAATCAGAGCATTTAAACTTAATTTGTTTATTCTCCCGAAAATAGCTGTTGACAGCGCTGCCTTATACGTGGTCTTCTCTCAATCAGTACAGCGTATAGACTAAATATTGATGGCGGGCTTAGACCGATAAGAATGCACCTTCCCCAACACACGCTGACGTTGGTGTGTTGTATTTGCTTTCCGTACGAACATTATATAGCATATAGAGCAATATAATAAACAGGTGATGAATCATCGTAAAAAGTCAATAGTGGAAAATTAGTTCACTCAATGATTGGCGCACCAACCGGGATATATTATGCCATACGTACCATAAGACACAAAATCTATACCGTTCACGTAATTAGTGACCTTAAATTAACCCATACCCCGTGCACTGAGTGACTCCGGAGGGTTTTCCGCCCTGCTCAAAACTCACGGTGGATTTTCTCCCGGTTCGGGCAATCTAAGAGATCTCCTTTCCCCAGGGTAATTGATCTCTCTGTGAAATGCTGCATTCTACTGTGATACCCTTTGAGAGACAATCCACCCATCCTGGTTTCCAGAAAGAACTCAGTTTAGGGTGTCTCACAGAGAGAAATCAACAAACAAACCCCCGAGTACTCCACACCCACACCCGCATCGTCACCCGCATTTCCCGGTCCGCATTCAGCCCCTCACCCCATGAAACACACATTGCTGTAACCGTTTGTTTACAAATGAGCAAAACGGTCAACGAAATGCTAGTAGTGACGACTCATGTGGACGGTTGCCATTAGAATCGACCTGATACAATACCGGGCCAAATTCCCGGATGGGAGTAATTTTACGTGTACGCGTATGCTTCTCTATGGGTGTGCGTGCGTGCGAGTGCGCAACTTTTCCCAAAGTCATCCATCACCAGGTTGTTAAGATTATATCAAATGGACTCTGGGAATTTCACAACTGTGAGTGATACCTGGACGGGGATACTTCACAGGAACTGAAAGTGTTCCCGTATCATTAGAGGTCTGTGTGTGCGTGTGTACTATCAAGGTGAGGATTACATGTCTCCAAATGGATAATTAAGGTCACAGCCAAGATAAATCATACACCGGTATACTCCTGATCATACATAGCAGGTGAGCAAGTATTGTACTTTCGGTTTTTGTCTTCTATTCCGACAAGTTCTATCGGGCTCTGCAAACACGTATTTTGGGATACCAGACCGCAAGGAGGCAAGTGATGCATACCAGGGCACTTTATTCCTCCCTCGTGTTCCGAGGCTGGCAAATAATGTCAGTGTGAGAGAATGTTGTTAGCCCTGTTGACAAGTTATCAAAGCCAGTGATCTGAGCAAAACGTGACTAACAAATGATGAGTGCTATACAAGGAATAGAAAACTGTTAACACAGAACAGACTCCTGAAAGCTAATATAACAATAAATGCGTGGCGAGTTTGATACAAACGTCCCTACACATTGACACATTGAACAGTTACCGTTCCAAAATAGTTAAAGTTTCCGGTTGTGTCTGTATCATACGGCGGTGGTGGTCAGGTGATAACATCACCAATTTATCACCCCCGGGATGTGTGTTCGAATCCCTCCACCAACCCCTGACTTTACTCATTTTTGTGTGTGTGCTGAATGGTAACCGTTTGAATGACCGCTTCCCCCCTCCTGAATATTGTATCTTTGTACATTCAACAAAAGGAACTAAAATGGAAAAAAAATATAATTCATTTTCGAAGTCAAATCGTTTGCAATGTAATCATCACACTAAACGCAAACCTTTAGAACTCAATTTAAGGCCCGTCGTGCCCTTTATCACTTTTAATTAGGTTATACGAACGGCACAATACAATTCACGCAAATGTTATTCGGGAAAGCCATTTTTCGGCTAAACTTTATTCGATTTGTTCGAAAATTTTCACGTTCTACATCTGAAGCTATTACACCAGTTTGTCACCCTATGTTTTCCTTATGAGATAACCACTTCGGCTCTCACTTGCGTAAACAATCCAATGTGTTTTTGATTCGCATTCAGCATAATCGTGATCGTGGCCTGGGACTGGAAATTTTATATCATGTTCCTCTTCACACCAGACACACTTTCCTTCCAACCATATTACAATGATCTCCCTTGGACAAGATAACCTCAAGCATGCCATCGCGCAATTTCTCATTCTTTGTTTCTTTCCTATGTGCGGATCACTTCTCCATTCCTCCAACTTTATCACTTACAACTTGACTGATGATTTAGTAAAAGAGAGTTCTTACACTGGAGTCAAGAGTTTCCGCCAACTACAAAACGGTTTCAAGAAAGTGCTCCTTCACCCCGTCACTGTCTATCAATGTTATTTTATTTTATGGATATCATTCTCACCCTCAAACAAGTAATTACACCTTTCCCCATCAACCTTTAGCCAAAACTCGCAGTCATTTAGCCTTGACACACACTGATTCAACCAAAACTCACAATGCTTTAGCAATGACCTGTAGGCATTTAGCCTCGATGAACAAACTTTTGTCACGCCGAAGTAGGCGAGTCAGATCAAAAAGGTAGCGGAATATTCTGAAGTCATCGGATATTGAAAAAAGTTATTTTCCACAAATGTTGATGCGGCAAATCTTGGATAAGAAACAAGGAGGTGAGGGGGTCGCACGTTGCACCACATGTTGACTGGAGAAGATCTATCCGATATGCCCGTATCGTCAAACGGTTTGGTACATCTCGTACAGCTTCAGTGTTTCCGTGTAACATGCGATACTTCTGTAAGTAAAATTTCTAGTGTAACAAATAGTACATAGTTTTGCGTTCAGAAACTCTGAAATAAATCAAAAAGTGATACCACAAAACCTAAACGTTAACCGTTCCGTATATCCACTTAAACTGAACTCCGCTCATGAGATTCGGATACATTAACAGTCTGAGGATAACAAACACTGTTCACAAAAGACCGCGTTTAGCACACCGTTTTCAAACAGATTATAGACGAAACCTGTAAGTCTTGAGCCCCGTCCGTTGTATTTATGTCAAATGTTACAACGTCACTGGGGTGTACTTTTGTGAACGATGTTTGCTATCCTCAGCATATTTATCTTTTCACGTCTCATGAACAGAGTTCCCTCGTGAATGCATAACAATGTACCGTTTGTGTTACATTTGAGATTTTTACTCACAGGTGTGTCGCATGTTACACGGAAACACTGAAGCTGTACGAGATGTACCAAACCGTTTGACGATACGGGCATATCGGATAGATCTTCTCCAGTCAACATGTGGTGCAACGTGCGACCCCCTCACCTCCTTGTTTCTTATCCAAGATTTGCCGCATCAACATTTGTGGAAAATAACTTTTTTCAATATCCGATGACTTCAGAATATTCCGCTACCTTTTTGATCTGACTCGCCTACTTCGGCGTGACAAAAGTTTGTTCATCGAGGCTAAATGCCTACAGGTCATTGCTAAAGCATTGTGAGTTTTGGTTGAATCAGTGTGTGTCAAGGCTAAATGATTTTAGGTTAAAAGATTACTGCTCGAAGCTAAATGACTGCGGTTTTGGCTAAAGCGTGATAGTGAAAGGTGTAGTATCACATTATTTTGTACAGCCCATCTCATTTTTCTATTATTATTCACAACATTTCCAAAGGTTAAGGCATTCAAACGCTTCGATATATCTTGATACGAAAATATTTACAATATCCGCAAAGTTGTTAGAATATTATCACCCCGCGATTTCCGTCCTAAAACGGGTTGTAGTTCTTGTTGAAGAGGGCCTCAAGTTTACGGCTAGTTACTATTTGTTCCACGTTCGTTAAACTACCCCCTTTATTTTTTCCCGACCTTGGAGTGAAAGATTTCCTATGCGACATGATTAACTTTTTGCTCATCTGCCCGGTGTTCAAACGGGTTGTTTACTTGTCTTCCGACTGTTAGGCCACGGATTGGTGAGCCGCAGTTGAATCCAGACTTCTGATACCACTTAACCGGATCGAAACCGCTGCGCTATATTACCAAGCTCTTCATTTCAGGCATCTTTTATGCCGCGAGGAAAAACAAGTTTCCCCACTTCACTAAGTGTCCATATCATAAAGTAATTTCCTATTTCAGTGACCATCCGCAGAATGTCATGATTGATTTGATTGTGTCCATGCACAATAATGAGGTACGGGATTGATTTGTGGAAGGCCGTTCACGATACATCGATCTTATCAAAAGCGCTCACTCATTCCCCATGGATGCTTTTGCCATGACTTGGTGAGATCCGAAACTTCTTTGGGTTAACCTCATTGTGATGAACCGAATATATTCTATCACTTCGGTCGATTATCAACTCTTACAAATGTACCGATCCGGTTATTGATAAACCACTGTGTCAATGCTTCGTTTGTTTCTCTTTCCCTATGATGCGGTTCCTCCACAAAAGCCATCACAATGTATACGGAAGGGAACGGAAACTGGATTTTGATGATGATGATGATGATGATGATCATGGGACACAGCGTGAAATCTAGCAAATCGCCTACTGTCTCGATTAGAACAATCGAAATTTATGACTTCGTTCCATCAACAGGTGACTAAACCATCCAGGGTTCATCCTTGTGCACTGGTTGTACAGAACAAATTCAGTGCATTGATTTGAATCAAAGCAAATGGAAATGGTTTCGCTTGATTGATTCGTGTGAAAAAGTTTGGCCATTGCCTATTTCCCCTAAAACTTGGCAAAGGTGTGCGATTTGAGAGGACCGGTGAGCATGTGGAAAGGTAGAGCGTATTCACAGACAGCACGGTTTGCAAGGCTGAAGCTGGTGTGAAGCGCAAAATATCAGTACGCAGTGGTTAATCTCTGTGACAGGCCGTAATCTGTCTCACTGTGTTCAGTGACTGCTCTCATGTACTAATGGTGCCCTGTACTGTTTTCACAAAAAAATGGTCAGTGGCAAGTTGATGGTTGCGGAAGTTCGCGGAGAACATGCACGTGGGCGGCCGCGTTACAGATGACTCATCTGTCATATTGAACGACGGTACACAGGCACGAAAAAGACCGCTCGGATGGTTGAATTTACGGTCATGCCTATATTAAACTTGTGAGAAACGGGGATGAATCGCTGAGCTGAACTGCGTTTCTTAAACCAAATAGGACAGAACAGGATTTTCCCTTCATTAGTTTCTCACCAATTCAATAAGGGCGATCGTTGATGCATTAATTATGCTTCAGAGCCAGAATTAGCAATTCCAATGATATCTTGAAACTAGATTTTAATGTATTCGAATGATGCGGTGCCCGAACACTTTTACTGTGATCTATATAGAACCGTTGATTAGGACAGACGCGAAGGATACCGCCTTGAGGAAGGTTAATTTCGTAACTCAACCGTTTGTAGGGGCTCAAAATAATGGGCGGATGCAGCTGAGCTTTGAGCACAAACGTTCTAGAACCTATGATGATGTTTTATTGGTAAAACTACACAATAAAAGACAAATGTCCATTTGATCCAATGTGGAAAAACACGAATATTCAGTTAAATCTTTAAAAAAAATATCATCCCTCGGGGACTCATCGAATGTGTCCGAGAGAATCCGAAGTTAAACCGGTTCACCATTCCGTCTAGTTCAATTGGACGCCATCCCCTAGATTGGGACCAATGTGTCCAACCATCATAAACATACGGTTTTGCGTACTTTTGATGCGACTGAAAAACAGCCGAATCCACATAATGAAACGGGATACAAATATTCAAGAAATATCTCCCTTTTTATTTCCACTAATACGCCTTGCTTCAGTGTGATTTCCACCAGGCACGAACCTTCGCTTATAAACGCAGCAAACTCCTCAATCCAGTATCAGTCAAGAAAAGAAAACCAAAGGATTGACAATGAGGCTGTACCTTGACGTGGTGTGATGTGTGTGTGCATCTCTGTGACCCAATGAGCTATACATAATGGCTTTCGTTGAACCAAAGATCTAAACATGCCTGGAAGGTCAACATATGCAGATCAAACTAAATCTAGTCTCCTGGTCCTTCAGGTTGAGGTGTCCACTAGAATTTGTGTTTTAGTCGGCAAAATATGGCGGAGGAGCAATCAATTCAAACAAATGGATCTCCACTTTGCTTCAACTGTTGCTTTGCGGTTAGGTTCTTTTCAGAACTATAGGCTTTGGTTGAGAACCCTAATCGTTCCCCTACTCAGTGGTTGAACTCCCCGGTAGTATGCATCCATGCATCAACTCCGATGAACAAGCTAGAAATGATTCCATACAGCATCGGTCTGTGCGCAGGATAATCAGCTCCGTGCTGTCCATTGCATTGAGCGGGGTGTGTACTAATAATTGGGCTACTGCTCAGACATCCACCCTCAAGTAAACAATGTGTTTTAGACCCTATATTTGTCCTTTCAGCCTTATTCTGACTCATAACACCCCATCAGACTAATTGTTATCCATTCTCCGAAGTTGTTTTCCTGAATAACACTGAAGGACTGCGCAGACCATCGCGGGATAAGTTTTGTTCCAATCATTAAAAATGTGTTAACCTCTGTGAAACTTCGCCGCGTGATACCCTTAAAGGAGATGAATATCTGTGAACACCAAGCAGGTTTCCGATTAAATTGCAGTTGCATCAAACAAATCCTCATTCTACGACAAGTTGATGAATTACGTCACACATCATCGACCAATGATCGCAGTGTTCTCTGGCCCAAAGGAGCCTTTGATTCAGTTGACTGTCAAGCTCTTTTGGGGTCGCTCCTTCGCGAAGGAATGCCACAGACGCATATAAACCTATTGCGATCACTGTGCCTGCGTACTTCTAGTAACCTGAGGGTCTAAGGTGGTCTAAGCAAATCGTTCAAAACCAGGATCGGTGTTTGTCATGAGTGCCCTAGTTTGCAATTCCTATTCAATTTCATTGTAGGCGAAATACTGAAGAACGTACTAAGTGGTCTCCAAACTGTTGGTGTTTATTGGAGAACTGGAGGAAAGCTGTGTGATTTAGAGCACACTGACGACATCGTTTGGCTGTTTGAGGGTATGGAGGATGTGCTAGGCCCTGTTGACAGAGTTTCGAATTGTGTAACTCCATTTGGCAAGCAGTTAGCACAGTGAGCAGTGCAAAGCAATGCTACAAGGTTGGATGTCGTCTATCCCAGCTCTGGTGGTCAGTAATTAGCTATAGTGGATTGTTTCTCCTAATAATTTAGTTCCGCGGCAAATGACGGTAGCGCATCAGAGGAGATAACCGATGGCATTTCCAGGGTACGAGTAGTGTACGCAAGACCACACACCTTTGATGCAGACGTGAAATTTACTTGAAACTGAAAGGTCGTGGATACTGCGCCAATAGGCTATCAGTTCTGCTCTTTGGTCACAAGAACCTAAATTTGCGTATAGAAGATATTCATCTTCTGGAATTTTTCGACTGCCTTTATTTGCACAGATTCGAGCGGGTTGAATGTAGCAAGCATGTAAGCAATTCTGATGTAAGCCTTCATGTTATTTGACAGTGATTCGATGGAGAATTCGTAGTCCTATCAAATTCAGATTAGTCAGCTTCGGTGGCTAAGACATGCATTGCACATTCCCATCTATCGTTTACCGCACCGCATCTTATCCACCGTTGGGGCTCCAGGTTGGGAAAAACCAAGTGGAGGTCAAAAGATGTCGTAGAAACGAAACATGAGAAAAGGTACAGAACGATTAGGTAGAAAAGGTAACTTCTGCCTTCCAGGTTAGAGTTTGAAGGACTGCAAATGGTCGGTTAGGGACACTGGAGGATATGGCAACTAATCGACAGTGGTGACGTTCTTGTCTTGATTATTTATCAGATCGCAATGCTTGATACCGTATGTACTCAGACTTAGTTTGGGTACTCTGTGTGTTTACCATAGAGTATCACTTTCTGATCCGCTCTCCAATTTGAGCCAATCCCATTACATCTTGTATTTTGTCATTCAATTTGTGAATACTGTAAGCTTGAGGGTGATCAGCTAAGTTCGCTTTACTCGCTGTACGTCGATGACGATGATAGCTGGCGATAGCAGATTTACACAGTCCGTGCGAGGACATGTGACATGTTTCCAGCCCGGTCCGAACAGACACATATATTCAATAGTCACCTACGGTTCACGTTGTTAGCTCTGGAAAGACTAAATTTCTCGCAGAAGCTCTTCTTAATCTGCGATTGAAACTCCCATCGTCAGATAGATGTATCCGGCTGGTTCGGGTACCATAGCATCAACATAGTTTGTTTTCTCTCGGAAGGAAATTGACTGAGTGTGCTGGGGCACGTCGAGTCCCTGGGGCGTAAAGTGCAAAGGTCCTTGTTACTGAAATGAGTGAATCCGCGGCTAAGTGATCGGTTAAAAACAACTCATTTTGCGCTGCTTTGGTCACCGGGTACGCACAGATAGTGATGAGTTGGTATTGTTCCCTAAAATACGGTACATAATTCATTCTGTTTTACCTTCAGCAGAATGAAAACATTACACGGTACCTTGGTTACTTCTGCACCTACATATTTAACCCGCATCTTCAAAATGTGTTTTGCTCTTTCGCTACCATAGTGATCGCGAGCTTCAAAGGATATACGGTAGTGACAAGCCTAAATATCATACAAAAGGACTTTTGAGTGAAATTTGGATTTTTACTATCAGGAAGTCTGAAACGTTGGGGAAAATGGTGTTGCCAGTCTATTCGTAGGATNGATGTTTAGCCGTCCAATTTGTCTTTTTTGTCCCTGGACAAGATTCTCGAGTTCGGGAAGATGAAGCATGAGGTTAGTTTAAGCAAAATTTAGATTATTTGTGCAAATTCGTAGTCAGGGAGAAACAATATATTCGTACAATTCACAGATGAGATCAGAAAAGTTGTCCATATTTCAATACGACTTGATTTTCCCCCAAAAACATCATTATGACAAATCAAGGCTCAAAGCAAGTTCTTGAGAAATAGCTGTTCACATAAGGTTTAGGTCCAACAGTTGTATTGTATTTGTAACTTTTGTAAGCTTATATGCTTATATTTCAGTTACATTTCAGACATCTATAGTTCCAAATATAACCTCAAACTTTCGTTAAAACCACAACATCTGTTCAAATTTTCGGTAGAGTAGTATGGATAATCGCGATGACCCTCTAAAGTAAGGCACCCCTACCATTGTTCTAGACAACCTGCAATTCAAACTGTCCGCATATCATTTTAGGACGTCTGAGTATCAATTCAAGATGTCTGGTTGACCTATTAAACGCTGCAAGACCCATGTACTGATCACCATACAGTACAGATTTCTCAAACCCCTGTTGAAGCGCTGGCAGTCACACACCTTAATTCCGATGTCATAACTTGACCGTCTGTCTTGCTAGTAGGCTTATGCGTCTCTATCTTTGTGCGTTTTCTCCCCCCTTCCTTGAAAAGTCGCATCGTGACAGGCTCAGCTTACATCAATGGATCATGCGCGATCAACACTTACGCTTATCATGTGATGTTGCAATAGCCCATGAGCAACGCCTCAATAAGACACCAGTCGATCATGCTCGATCGGTATGCGCGTCATTGTTTTCCATATTCATGTCCAGATCGTGTACGCCTTGCAGCTAATATTCAGTCTGTGTTAGCATCACAGAAGAAGAAACAGAACTTCTACATTTCCATTACTGAACAATAAAAACTGACCATTCTGACCTTATATCCGGAAGGGTCTACGATATTCCTATCAAGGCATTTGCGCTTAAGCAGTGTAACGGGGGCTGTCGATGTACATTCTAACTTTTATGGTATTTACTTAATGATACATTCCAAGTTCGAAAATTTGAATGTTAGTCAGAAATGTACTTCTCCCATAATGGACAATGAACTCGATAATCTGTATCGATGACATCATATAGTCCCATGAACTCACCCTTTCAACACACAACAGATAAAAGCTAAAAGGGTAGTTGTAAACTGGCTTCGAACGATCTCATTGTTCAGTAACGCTAACCGAATACTGGAAGTTGCATGATTCAGTTTCATGTTGGAACCGAAGCCATTGAGTATCGGAAAATGTGAAAATATTTGATAACTGAGCACGTACTGGTAGGAAAATAAATCAAAACTGCTAATATCATGATGTACTGCTCACAATAAAGGTACAAAAAAGTCCGTTTTTTGAATAATGTATGGTTATTAAAAACTGCTGTAAACATCACCCGATGCATTGCAAGGAGTTTGTTTTAGTAAAAATATATATATGTTATGCTTAACCTGTGAATAGTTCTTTTATAGCTCTTTATGTGGACAAACGAAGGATTGGTTAAGCATGAGCACAGTTTTTCTTACAAGAAAATGTTTGAATGACATAATTCACTCTTGTAGAAGTCCACTTGGTAACCGTTTCTTGAAAATATCTGGATAGCAACTGTCCTGTGGGGCTTTATATCAAGATACGCCTTGATTTCATTAGTACATGAGTCCACTTATTCAATCATGACGTTTAGCACCATTTTTCCAAGTT
>UZAN01041573.1:42116-57173 GCA_900618425.1 Echinostoma caproni
GAACCACTACATTATAACCGCGTTCCTTTTAATAATGCAAACGTTTCACTGTCATAACGAGAGTTTGACTTATGCATTTGATTCCCTTTGAACAATGGGTGATATAGCTATGCTCTGAGCCGTCCTAGAATGTGAGCAACTTGTTTTGTTCTACTCAATAATTTAGCAGTTTTGTAGGAATAAATCAGTCACACCCCGATATAGATATTTATTATATTACATATTATATACATAACATACATATATATATGTTTACCACCGCGGATCAAGATCCATCTCAAGTGCTGTTTCCACAAAACATGGAGAGTGATTTGCTGTCATCCTTCAATGTGCAAGTCACTACGTCGATTCTCCTTTCAGAGACACAAGTTGCAGTGAAACATTCAACATGTTCTTTTGTTTATCAGTGTATTTCTGCCTTCATACTTCACTGTTCTCTCGTGATATTCACGATTCTACTCAAAAATGAATTTCATTTACCTCCACCGCGGTTTAGCAATTATAAGTCACGTTTCTCTAGTTCCCATAAACACCAAGCTCATGTGAGAATTTAGCTCACATGTGGAGCTTGATGACCCCGTTATCTGCGCAATACTTACTTATCTGTTTGCCGTTCCCACGCTACAGCCGGATCCAGTTTACGTTGCTTAGCATCCTGTGTGACCGTTCATCGAAACTCAACAATACCTTAGTTGGTTTGCATTCCAACTGACAGGAATAAAGCCCTACCCGAACTCATTGTGGATCTTTCAAGAGGATACACTTTTTGTTTACGTTTCATCATTATTCTATATGACTTTCTCATCATTTGTATCCCAAGGCAACAGTGAACACAAACTGCAAGTGGAATATAACCATAATTGCTTGCACATGTCGTTTCAATACAACTCCTTGTTCACTGTATAGATCATAAAAAATTATTTGGGCTTATTCATCGACAGGTTTCAAACACGTTTGTTTGTACACATTGGACGCCAAACGTCCACTAATCGAAAGGCCTGAAGCGATTGCTTGATTCACGCATGGAATTTCAATAAAATATTTAACCTTGTGTGTCCAAAAGTGTTTTTCCCATCATGCATTCGATTGCCCATTCCTGCACACACACACACACACACACACACACACACAAATACCAAGAGCCACTCCAAGATATTATCATTTGGGTTGAAAATCGAATGACACCGATGTCTTAATCTCTTTACCGTATTAATCCTTGGGACGGTAACTCACCCGGTTCCGCCCCCCCCCTATTTCACACACACACACTTACACGCAAATCCACACATTCTACCCTACCTACATGTGTATAACATCATGCNGCATTGGTTTACCAATCCCCTGGGATTCACATCGTGGAAATTGTACGGACATGCTTAGAAAATTTGAGAACAACTCTTGACCTGATCTGGAGTTCACCGATAAAAATTAATCTTTGACATATTCGAATATCGATCATGGCCACATGGCCAAAACTATCGACTAAGATCAAGCGTGCAAAGCAAGGAGTATTCAAGTGCCAATACCTGGATGAAAGTACACTATTTGGATGGGCAAAAATGAAAGGGGAAATCTGTGCTTTTATGTACATATTTTCCTATTTTAGTTTTCCAAAACGAGAATACACTTTTGGAGACGAACAATTGTTTGCAATGATTCATCTACCAGCCTGTACACATCGTAAAAAGTTAAAAGGGTAGACCTGAAGTCAAACACCAGTTACCGGGACTGATTGGGAGATGGAGGATGTGGGTAGGGTATCACAACTCTACAATCGGATTATAGTACGTCATCTGGTCTGCGACGCGTGTAGCTATTGGGTGTGACCTATTAGCTCTTCTGAACATGGGTTCAGTGTGTACAAACAAACGCCAATCGCTTCCGTTGTGGCCGGGGTGAGGAAATGCAACAATGTGAATGCGTGAGGTGGCGCTCTCGAGATAATTCTTAAGTGTGATTCAAGTTTCACTTGGACATCTGAGTTTGTAAGATGAATAACACTTTATATGAGACCTTTTTTCTGTCTTGGCAGTAGTTACCTCACCGAACTTGGGCTTATCGAAATTGCGCTCCGCAAATCTACAGAAATGTTTATGCATAGACGAAGCCAAAGAAGGTGGACTGTCTGCATTGGATGTACTCATGAGTGACGAACAGGCTTGTGAATGCTCATGACAAACAGGCTGCCTTAGACGTTCATCTCATTGCCCGCGCCAAACGTTCCCTATAATGGGTTTAGACAGATCGTGTTCGTTTGAATGGCAGTTTAGCGAACGACCCTTTCTTTGGAGCTTTCTGAACCAGTTAATATTTCACTTTATCTGTCGCTTTCTTTCAGTAAATCTCTCAGAGTATCAATTTTCTACTGAAAATCTTTGAAATCTGTGAACGTGGTGCAACTGGAGCTTCGCGTTCGTGCAGGCGAGATGAGGCACTGCATAATTGTTCTCTTTTGTGTAAGCAACACGATGAACAATTAGGAAAGAGCGCCAGTTATAACGCGCTCGGGATTCAAGTACGGAATTATGTACTGTCTAGAAAACTCCTCAGTTGGTCTTTTTATTCTCAGTGGATTCGATGAGCATATCGCGCTGTACGAGATTTCTCATTCGTAGTCCATCCGTGCCGCTTTCTCCTCTTTTTAATTAATCTGAGTTTTTCTATGCAAATATTCGACATTTCGATGAGAAGTGCGTGACGCCCAATGGAGCACAGCAGGTGAACAAAAAAATAATGACAAAATATAGCCCAAATAATGGGTAAAGTACTGCTTTTTGCGTCGATTCCAAGGTAACCAGTGATATTTATATTTCACTCCTGAGACAGGACATCATATTACAATTGTTATGATTAAAACCTACTCGGGTTTAGAAACAGCAGAGTAAAAGGTGTAATTCAAACATCAAAGAGGAAGATACTTTGAACCAATGGAAAACGGAGTTCGAGGTGATCAGAATGTGAGAATATCTGAATTTTCAAATCACGAAACATCTATCTGTAACGCCGGGAACAATGATCTTGTGGCCGCCATTATGGATTGAGTGCGAGTCATGTTGATCTCTCACTGCACCTTTTTGGTTCCATATTTGCATCCTAATTTCCGTCTTGCAGGCTGCTTTGAAATCCCTCTCCCTGGGAGAGTCTGTTATCCGACGTGTCTTCTATCTGTGCATTGAGAGCGTCTGTGCTGGGTCGCACTTACAACAGTTCGTTCGACACCCAAAAAGGGTTCTTTCTCGGTATTTTGTGGTGACACCACTGGTCTCAGGAACTCTAATTGTGTTACACGAAATTAACCATGTAGTACTTACTGGTGTAAGCACTGGGCTCAGTCCCGCATGAATCTTTGAATCTTTTATCCTCTTGATTTATGCCATAAAGTCGTTTGATTAATCATCTATGAATGCCAATGGATATCAAAATCTACTCTGAAAATGTTTCATTGGAGAGTAAACGTAGATAAACGTGATATTTTAACCAGCATTAATAAGAAACCTATCATGTCCCCGTCGACTAATCGCCAATGAACATTTGTTCTTTTTTCTATATCGATTGTGAAAAGTTCAGTAGCCTCGATGGAATTCGAACCAATGCATGGACGTCGCTTACGCTTTCGTACAGCACACGTTCTACCAGCTGAGCTACGAGGCCACACCGGGGGCACTGATATTTTCACATTCGAATTACCCATCCAACTGACAGAGACATATCTACCAGTTAGCCTGGAAGTTGACTGTCCGACAGGTTTTCTTTAGGATTTACTAGAGTCCAGCGAATGAGCTTCTTTGTTCTGTTTTTGTTTTGACTCATCAGTAGAGCACTGTTTCTGTCACCGTGTCAGGAGTCTCACTGTGAACCCTTAAGCTAGAAGTACGAACTCTTACCCAGGAGCTTAGAGGATGAAATGTGAATTAACCTGGTATGCTTGAATTAGACAATTTGAATTTAAAGGGACCAGATATTGTGCATGGTTTGTGGGGTTTCGAGTGGTAGTACTCGCTTGTTACGAAATCTTTTTTCTCCCTCCTCATATGGTCTTCCCATTACAGTCTTCACTACGTGGAGCCAATCCCCCGGAGAAACGATCGCCCTCTCTACATTACCGCATCATCCCGGTCCTGATTGATTTTTTTTCAAATGAAGCGTCTCTTCCAACAGAGAACGTCCACTTCGGGAAAACTCGGTCATTAGGCATTGTATTTAAAGTTTGAAAAGAAATGTAACTTGGCATAGGGCTAAAGACATATCTTAGGCCTTCTTGTTATGAAAATATCAAATGCTGCCATCGGTTAAGCATGTGTAAACAACATATGCGATCCACGATGATTTCGTAGAAATCTACTGAAATCACATGGTAAGTATTATCGGCGGATATTCAAGAGTTCAGCGCAAGCGTTTTTTTCTTACTGTACGCACTGGGTTGTTTGTGATAGCCATGGACACAGGCAGCGGTGAATACTGAAAATACACTCTGGGCATTTCAGCTCAGGGAGTCTGATCCGACGAATGTAATCACTGTAACATTCATTTGACGACAGTCAGACACGCCAGTGCCCATGCGTCTTGTGAAATCGAACAGTGAGAACGGACCCTCCTAACCTTTAATGAGGCCTATTACTAACTTACAAATCAATGTAGTTCTCGTATAGTAGAGGACTTCCGCTCAATCGGATAGGGCGAAAATACAACGGACGTTAGCAGTAAAAATTTTCAATGCGATGAGCCCGGATTTGGTTTCCCATATGTGGAGCCACCGCAACACACTGCTTGATGATGGAAATGATCCCATGAACTGTCATTCGGTTGGAGGAACGTACTCGGTTCGCCAGAGAAGAAGCTCAAATCCACCATCAACGGAAAATACGGGAGGCCTTAAGGCAATCGTCCACGTTTTATGAGTGGGGCGCATTTTGGCGAAAACTTTGCTAAAGTTGGTCATTAAGCATACATCGTTTTACCACATGCTCTAACAGAATTACTACAATCTAAGTTTACCTGATCAATTGTTAGTTTGTTCTCATTACGGAACTTGTAAGTGCAAATCCGGTTACACAAATGGATTGTAACTCGAGAGAATTGTTCGTGATTGATGGTCGGGGACTGTCAAACAGAATGCGGGGGGGGAGTGATTTTCATTATTTAGACAGCTTATTAATATCTATCAGACTTCGGTTCTCCCTGTCTGGATGATACTCACAGATAACGGGATGCTTTTGCGTCACTCTTCTGTGCCTAATGGCGGAATTAAATTACGTAATAAACTCAAAATCGAGTGCCTAAGAACCGCATGATCCCATTTTCCCCGCGCGTCTCACGAAAGTTCGTGATAAATAGGCGACTGGAGAAAATACTCCGACGTTCTGAGCACTGGTAACCCCAACCCAGGTGATGATGTTCTTGGTGCATGTATGTGTCCGTGCCGATGTGTGTTTGTGATAAGGTCACGAGTGCCGATCATTGAACAGAATAAACCAACGATACACTAGCTGGAAACAATCCCCGATTGGTTCAAACTGAAACGATGGCAAGTAGTTGGAAAGTATGCGAAAAAAAATAGGAAAGTGTTTGTCTCTCCCCGTTTCGTGTGTTGTGTTTGCTCACATTTTCCACCATACATATAAACCTCAGACTGGTTTCGTATGATGATGATGATGAGAGAGAGACAGGTCAAATGTTTTAAACCGTTGAAAGGTATAGTTTGAGGAGAAGGTACTGGAAAACCTAAAACGAAATGGATTGACCTAGTCATAGATTTCCTCCGGAGAAAGTGGAACGTTTCTGGTCGTAAAAACGGCAAATCAGTGACTCCACAAAATCGCCTAAATCAATGAAATGAATAGTTTGTAGAGTGAACTCCACAGTTAGCCCGGTTGTGGTGACCAGTAATTCAAGATATGAGTCATGGACAGGTAAGCCGTATTATGTTTCCATAGGATACTCGTACAGATGAGTCGGGATCCTGGTAGATAGCCAAATCTATGATGCACAAAAATCAATGATAGCGACCTTAATCGCACGAGGTGGCTTGTAAATGGTACATACGATCCATCTCGTGCTACGCTACAAATTTTTTGGATGTGAAAAATGAGAGAATTGCCATATCGGCCACCTAAAATGTTAGTCAGTAGTGTGTGATCTTAAGTAGTATAAATAGTCACGTGGAATAGTTGTAACAAAATAAACACAATCAATAAAAGCTACGTTACTTTGGTTACTTCTTTTCATTAGGTATAAGGATATACTGCCTAGTTAACATCAGAACTGAATCCGTTGGAAATAAACAGCGTTCGAGAGAAACCACATAATCGGAAGAAGTGAAATATCTCTTACGCGGTGTGAAAGTTTTAGGATAGACTATTCAATGCACTTGGTACTAAAATGGGAATATACTGTAAGATACAACCTCTCATATATGCGACTTGGCGGGAGATTGAGTCATCCACTAGAAACCGCTATATCTGGCCACTTTCGTTTTTTCTGCCAAAACACCAAGATTTGGTTTGAGTGATTAGCTGAGCTGCCGGTGTTTGTTTGAATCTCAGCTGTTAGAGCAAATGTTATGCAGTAGTGGAGGTAACGTTCAACTCTGAGTTTCAAATCCATTACTTTCAGCTACCGATCTATTCAAAAGAACATTGGAAAGAAGCATAGCTTTTGTTTTGATTCGACAAACTCCAGAAACCAAGCAGATGGAAGACAATTGCATATTGGCATTATTTTGCCTCGCCCGGCGTTGACTATCTATTCCCATCAAAAATGTGCTTCACTAGGAGAATTCGGTCATTATATTCTTCATATATTGATTAGTATATGTGTAAACATTTCGTCATATGATGGTCAAATTTAATCCTTGATGTCTCCCTGTGGAAAAATATACTGAAATGGATGACCACCAATGAATCTAGTAGGCTTCAGTTCGGTATAACCGCTGGAAAAGAAGCGAGATTGTACAGTATAATGCCACCACAGTAGATGATATCCACGGTGACCAAATAACCGATTGTTTTCCAAAATTACCTTGGGACAGACAAATGCAGTCTTATCGATAAATGAACTCAGGATGGCTAACTTCCAGGAGGGCGGCAAGATGCTTCAGCCGAAGAGTCACAGTTCAGTCTATCATTCCGTGGAATCAGCTGGTAATATAGTGACGGGGAGGTTCAAAATATATTGCTCAATTACCATAAACAGATTGCCAGCTACTTGGAACGGGAATTTTACCTGAATGTGGTTGCAGCTAAAAAGAACAACATGTGTATTGCTCCGTTTGATTTACAAAAACCGCTTCGATCTTTGGTCAAAATAACCAGGAGTTCCCGCATGCTTGTCCATTAGTTCCCGTATTATCAAACCAGAGCAAGAGAGCCAGTGATTGTCTGCTATAAACCATACAGTCTGACTTAATAAGACAACTTTCATTCATTGTAGTAAACGTCTACAGTCAAAGGTAAACGACTTTTATACGATCCTGAACAAGTAGTTTTGGTATTAGTAACTGTCTTACTTCTTTATGTCTCCAGGTCATCTTTGATCGATTGAAGCACCTTCCGTTCAACGAATAGCAGTGAATTTACAGTTGCTACTGTAAATGTCATACACAGCAAGTCGTCAAAAGTGACTTTAAGCAATTTATTTGTTGTCAGTACTAAAGCTGTTAGGCTCCAATGAATAACTTATATTCACGCTTCATTCAATGGGATGTGCTTGCTACGTTATACATCGCTGAGAGCACAAACAATCCAAGACAATCCAATCAATTTCCTTTTGTTCTTTGCTTGATTTTTTTATTTAATGGATGATAACTACCGGGCAAGGTAGCTGATCAGCCAGAGACTGTGGCACACAAAAAAAGAAGACTATGGGATACCTTTAGGTGTCAGGAGTTGGATCAAAATGCCGAACTTATTAGCCAGCCCAATGCTGGTTTACTCCTTTATAACCCCACGCAACTCCATTACACCTTGTCAATAGAGTTTACCATTCACACAAGAATTGCGGTTTAAAAAATATTGCGCTGGTTTTAAACGAACAAACATAAGAAAGTAGTGATGTATGCTGATCAACTGAAGCAAGGTAATTAAACAGCAATTATCGGGTTACATTGGCAACTTTAATAAACCCGCGTAGCTTTCTATCCCTTTTCCGTGGAGCAGAGGTTGTGTTCTTTTGATGATTTAAAAAACAAACCTTTGAGATGTGAACTATTTATTGTCGGTCCTCACGGCGATTTCCATAGTAGTTAAATGCATTTAATGCATTTTAAAAAACGATGGAAGTGCGCTACGTCGATCTAGGGAACATGTGTCATTCCTCCTGGTCTCTGAAATAAAGTAGTTTATATCTCCATATTCCACAATCAACCACCATGTTAAGATTTTCATCGCGGAGAGTGAAACAAAAAACGGAATTCCGTGGGGAAAAGTTATTGAGGATAAAGAAAGAAAGAGGACCGACGGGATAAATACTATGATT
This sequence comes from Echinostoma caproni, assembly GCA_900618425.1. Lineage (NCBI taxonomy): Eukaryota > Metazoa > Platyhelminthes > Trematoda > Plagiorchiida > Echinostomatidae > Echinostoma > Echinostoma caproni. The sequence continues at coordinate 50,589 of UZAN01041573.1, forward strand.
GCACCGCTTGAATAAGCAGCGCAACCAAATTGATGACTCGGATGATAATGATGATAATGATGATCATGATCATGATCATGAAATAGATCAATATGTATAGAAATCAAACAAACCTCCGCCCAACCCAAACCGTCTACCGCGTCCCTTGAATACGGGGATGCATGGAAGATAAACCAGCGCGCAAAACCGAGCCACTGAATGACCTGTGGAAGCGCGGAATCAGTAGTGATGTATCGCTATAAACAGTCGCACTGAAAATGAAGGGTAATGGTGAAATCTGGGCTATCTAATTGATTGGCTCGTGAAGCAAGTGAACACCAACATATGTTGGAAAAAAGCTTAATAAAACATTAGTTGTCTATCGACCTATTACGTAAAGTGCAATTAGCCAAGTGAACGAACTAGAACCGTTCCGATTCGAGTTTATAGTGACATAAATTTTTCGTCAATCATTTTGGTCGGAATGTGTCACGAAAAGCACTACATTCTGAACTGCCCCGTGTTGAAGCTCCTAGTGGAACAAGCAAACAAACAGCCAGACTGACTGACTGACTGACTGACTGACTGACTGACTGACTGACTGACTGACTGACTGACTGACTGACTGACTGACTGACTGAAAAAGTAAAATTTATAAATAAGATTACCATTTTGTAAGTATTGTATGCTATGACACTCGCAGAAGACGATATGTACTGAGGACGAATTTAGTGATACAGTTGGAGGATTGCTAGGTTTTACAGTGCAGGTGTGGAATAAAATGATTTCGTTTTTTGATTAACTTTTTGACAGACGCATCGGGTCACGCCATCCACATAGATCAGGGTTTTTTATGGAACAAAGACTTACGAAAACAGATGGTGGGCGTATATGTTTGCTATCATTAATCGCCCTGGACTGTTGGATCCCAACATATCACTCTGCCGTTAATTTCTTCCATACATGTAACCCCACTGGCGTCAGATCTCACCAAAAACATATGTTCACCAATGATCTGTCCTCTTATTACTATGTCCGTTATCCAATGTGTGTACTTTTGTTTCTGGGCGTCCAACGATAATGTGGCTCTATAATACTCTAGGTATAGATAACTTTGTCTATTACTCAAATTCAAAATATTATTTGATACAAAATTTGACTTTAATTCATCCTCCCAAACATTGTGACGTAGCCAACTTACCCAGCATTTGGTACTTAGTAAAGCGGTAATAATTTATCCGCATCATCTGATTTTAAGCGCCCGAAATTTGATAACTGAAACAATCATGCTTTGTGGAGACTTTCAATTAAGTACGGATTGTGAACTTGATGGAACCATTTATGAGTTGGAACCATAGTCAAAAGTGGCATTATTAGTGTCATTTGGCCTTTTTCTATGAGAAGGAACCCTGAGTCGCTAAACTTCTGAACGCTACTTATAGTACGATAACCTTATTTCGTGGTGGATCAGATATTTGATACGTGACACTGATTTCTGCGGATAGTGGTTGGGTTTTGTTGTTGAGAGATCACTTGCAGGCTGGAAATTGGCCTTCTCCCTCCTGTGCCACCTTTACTGATTACCCGAGACTACGTATTCAATAAAGCCCCGCCTACCCCCAAATCGCGCCTTTCCTACTACCACCGTGCTGGTGACATCCGGTAGCGTAGAGCTTTACCGATCACAGTCTTGCAATGGTTCACCGCCTCTGAGTACCATGAAGGTGATCGCCTTTCTTCATTGTGATAGACACTGAATAGGTCCATTGAACAGTATTTGTCATATCAGTATGCCAAGGATTGCAAAACAGAAGCATTACGGCCACATCTCAAGGCTTGGCGGTCAAGTGTTTAATGTCATCAAAATAGTGACCTGGAGGTCGTGAGTTAGAACCCCACCGCTACTGCCCATCGTCTCCATTTCTGTATTTCCTTGGTAATATTTGTATGTTCATCGCCAGCTTCCTGAGTGTTGACTGTACATTTGTATACTCAATATGCACAGTAGGAAAGTAAATACAATAATATATACGTGTATCTTTTTAGCAATAGGAATGAGCACAAAATACGGATCACGAATCGCAGTCGACAATGAAGCACAAAATCACACTGGTGATCGTACGCGGGGATCTCCTGTCAACGAGACGCCGCCAAAAGGCCACAGAAGTGGCGATCAGTTTATTGAGGAAAATCGACGAGATTAAAGAACATGTACAAAGGAAGTTTATTGGTTCTACTGGTCTCCACCAATGGTCTGCATGTATTCTTCATGTCATAAAGCTTCTGTTTGAACCGTATGACTTGCGATAGGTCGGCACGCTTGGCCAGTGGTTCGCTGTCCATAAACTAGCACGCTGCCCCGTAGCTGGCTGGTGTTATCCCGCAGGATAGTCACCACAGTCTGTTTTCTTTGTTACAATAGACATAGACACGTAGTATTTCACATTGCACGTACCGGTTTTGTAGCACGTGATCTGAATAAATGATTTCGGGGCCATTTTTCTTAAGCTATATAAGATTTCACCCACTCAAATATAATCGTTTTATTTCTATATCCATTGAACTTGACGAACACCTCCCCCCTGTCTCCGCTCCAGTTTAACGACGACCACCGAGAAGATAATTATTGCTTTTTTTCAGGTCATGTCCATTCACGGTAAATTTTCGTATGAGGCGTGCGTGTGTGTTTCTTCTGCCCTAATATGGATGCATGATGTTGGCCGACGAAGCTTACAAACGCTTGAATTATCCAAACTCTACAACTAGGTAGGGAAGGTGATTTCTTGAAAACATAAATGTGGAGCGCGCACACACACAAATTCCGGGTCAGTCCCGTCGCTCCACAAGTTGCTAATCATAGCCTTGATTGCTCATTCAACTTGTATGTTCGTTCGGAACCACTCGGATTTAAGAAACTACTAATTTTATAAAGCCTCATGTGTTCCACAGGCATCGGATTTGAAGTCCGCCGTTGGGCTGTTGGTAATCTCATATCCCGCGCAGAAGCGAGCATACACACACACACACACACCAGATTAATGAACGGTAAATGACCGTCGAAATTGATCGATGTAGGCGGAAAACATTTACCCCTCTTTCATCCGTGCATCTACCATGTGTTCATCTTACCGAACCCTTTCACGCGCCTTCTCACTCTTTCTCTCTCTCTGTATCCCTGACTAATTCCCATTTACCCAGGCATATTCTGTCCCTACTCCACCACACAAAAGAAAAACATTCTTCATTTGATGAAACGTATATGACAAAATTTTCGCTGTTCAGTAAACTGACATTCCAAAATTGGTTGAGGTCAGTTCTAGCAGGGTTTCGGCTCTTTTTTTGGTCACAGATTGTTACCATTGGGAACGTGACGTGTTCGGGTAAACAAACATAGATTTCTGTAGTTGTTTGCGTGTTGGTTTGTTGGTTTGTCGTCAGTTATGGATGCTTCGTCGTTGACAGACTAGATAGTAAAGTAGTCATCCGATGCACACTGTCAAGCTCATTCGGGTGAATTGTGAATTCGACAAAGAAAGATTTGCCTCGTGAGGAACAATACAGCCACCCCGCCCGACCTCACTCCGTTTGCACACACTTAATGAACAGTTCAATACATGCCTGAAGGGAGAGACGAAGCCAAAAAACGACGCGGCAGCCCCAGCGAAGGAATTTCTGTCGGGTACTACCAACGACTGAAATTGGGACGAAAATGACAAGGGAAACATCCCATGTGTTTTTTGGAGAGGGTGCTTTCATTTTAGAGAACGTAACCGTTGAGCTAACTAATTTCACGATCCTCTGCTGCTGTACCTAAACTACCACTATTCTCATTGACTTGAGCACGATTTTGCGCACGACTTGGTATTAGAATACCGGATAGGAATACTTCACTAGTCTTTAAATCACCACAAGATCGATTTGTGTATTTTTCGATGACCATTCTATCCGGTACAGTCTGGGCAATCAACGCAATAGGTGATTTGTTTTATGGATTGAGTATTGGGAACAATACAATGACCAAAAGGACTCTTATGTACAATAGATTGAAAAGTCAGTATCGCCGAGACCGATTTGAACCACTCACCTGTTAAAAAACAAAAGCATCGGTCAACTTTTCCCTGGTGTTACTGGACCGGTATCAGGTCACGTTGATAATCAATAGTTTTGCAGCCGATGAATGAAAATTTGTTCACAACACAAATTCACAGCAAATGCACTGTTGTGTTGTATCCTAGCCAAAATTACGTAAAAGTGAAACACCTTTTTATACAACATTCATCCGTATATTTGGGATAATGATAGAATACCCTATACTGTTCCAACATTAAACATGATATTCGACAGTATTGTGGGGACGATATTTTTTTTTGAGTTTGTCTTTGTAGAATCAGTCTATTTAAAATTTGATTGCGAATCAATGAGTGTAATAAGAATGCTATTCTTTTACATAAACTAATCATTTGATTCAAGGTTTTTCCAATAAAAACATGTCCTAATAAATACGATGAAACTCTTTGTGATGACGGACAAAGAGAACTAGACAGCTGTTACGTCCTGTTTGGGATTTTGGTAGGCAGTGCGTACATTTTGTGTCCCTGTCAGGACTCGAACCGCGAACCTTCAGGTTGGGAATTCAAACAATTACCCCTGAGCTACACGGTTGACGGTCATCACCTCGTGCAAGTGGCTCAATCAATTTAGATGATGAATGTTTGAATTAGCCCGTTCCAAGAAGCGAAACCCTCACCCAAGATTATCAACAGTGCACGATGTCTACGCCATAAAGAAATTCACAGTGATATTTTTAGGTCACCTTTTTCTAATGCAACCTCCAAAGTTAAACCGACCAATTTCGTGAAATTACTCTGTTAATAACTAAAAGAAATTGAAGGACAGAGTAGCTGCGGTAATCAATTGAATTGTTATTATTATTTATTATTATTATTAACATATGACTAATCGTACAGTTAATATAAGTCTTTTTAGGTGCGGTTAATAACCACGGTTGAGGGTAGTCTTGAAAGAAATTGCCAGTTATCTCTCCACACTCTGAAATATACTCTCCTATTTCCCCCTAAATATCCCTCTTAGTCGAACTGTCTGATCTTGGCAACGAAATATGGTTGTTCGTTCCCATTATGTGTGTTTCTGGTTCGATCCCCTCGAATCAGTCCATCAATCAAAAAATGTAAAATCACGGAAAATCAAACTGTCCTTCGCACAGCACAGTTGGGTAAAACTCGCACACACACAGAACACACTGATCCCAATTGATTTGTATATCATGAGTGTATGGCATGAAAATTGCATGACCAATTTGGAACCCAAATGTATTGGGTACAACATAAAGTGAGTGATTCGGAAGCGAGGGGGGACAGATCGGCACTTAGTTACAGCGCTTCTAAGTGGTTTCCATGTTATCTGATCCCATTTGGTGCTGGTAAAAAGAATTTGGTAACTATTTGTTACTGTTTACTGTATCTGTATACTTCCATGTGTGTTGTTAAACAGACCAACGTAAAATTAACTTTTGAAGAACGCGGGAAACTTGCTGATTCAGCGGACTGACCCAAGTTACTATAGGTTGCTCAATTTGCTCATCCGTAGTGCAGAAATTCAATCGCACAGATGAGTCAAGATGATGTGATAGTGGCCTGAACGAGTCCTTTTGAGAATCGTATTTTTGATGAACTTTTGTACCATGATCGTTGGGGTGCAAATGGTATAACAGCCCACCCCACCGAAAACTGCATCCTCTCTTGTTCCCCTTATTTGTGCTGTTGTGTCGTGTTGTCCGTTGTGATTAGCGATCTTGTCTTCGCTCCGCTCGGTAAGTCATCCAAAAGTACTTTGTTTGTTTTCGAAGAAGCAAGTTCATTCGGACTGGGTGGAGTTTGGACAGACCCGGTCCAATCGGTGACGTTTTACGGCCGAAACAAAAATCATCTTATGGGGTTCCCTGTGAGATGCAACTGGCTGGATTCACTTGAAGTTACAACGGATTTACTTGAAGTTGAAAAGTTATAGTCAGCTACTTCGCCCCTTACTATTCTCATCCCTCGTGGTTACTAGGGTGGGGAGCCATTGTGGTAGTTTGACTTGATGACAACATCAGCTCGTGTTTTATTTGATGTTCTCTTCCAGCAATATCTCCGTTGTCTCGCTGCATAATATCTTGATTCATCTGGTTTCTGTCTTTTATACCATCACAGCTACTAGTGTGGTGTTTTTCCGGCTGACTCATAATTCAATTAGATACATGTGTTCCACGTACGCGGTGACGTTCTGTACAGTTGTATCGCTAAAGATGAATGGCAATCCTGAATTCATTGACATGTTTCGACGTATTCGATAAGTTTATTTACTCTGGTTTTCTTTCTCATAAACGCAACGGACTATACTTCAACTGATCTTATACTAACTGTGATCAGGATTGACAATTGTAGCAATAAATTCCCCCTGAGTTCAACGTCCTAGAACATTGAATTTATTATTATTAAAAAATAATATTATTAATGGCTACCACTATGATGGCTTTTCCTGATACGATGAAAGAATTTAAATCGTCTGGCAGAACATCACAATCAAAATTTATATATGGGGCTG